>JASAMX010010413.1:0-12635 GCA_030248175.1 Microlaimidae sp. YZB2_3 | reverse complement strand
GGAAAATAGCGGAGCAGCGCGTCGATTAACCACCGGCTGTGAGTGACCTTGTCCGGTTTTCGCAAAACCGCGCAGTGGAAAAAAATCTCGAACTGGAATCTTTTAAACTAATCTTTTTATTTTTACGTATTATTACTTGGGTAAAAAAAATTAAAATTGGTGTACTACATTCGTTTTCCAATAATTTGCTTTCATAAAAAAACGAAAAAATAATTGAAGTTTTGTTTAATAAGTTTTTAATAATGTTATTTTTTATATGGATTTATTAATTTTATTACGGTAAAATTCTCAATTTTAACTTGATTTTTTTAAATCACTGTGCATTGTATTGCATTTTTTTTTTCTCAAATTGACTACTGCAAATAAAAGGGTATTTTTTATATCAAATAAATAATGAGCTTTCGATTAAGCTGAAACAAAAAAAGTTCGTGCGCTATAATTAAACTTTTTAAATCTTGGCTAATAAAATTGTAGGAAAATTTTTTATCATATGGATAAAAAAAAAATTTTACGTTTTGAATTAAATAATCAAAATAAAATTTAAGTTTTAAACTGTACAATATAATAAAATAATTTTTCCAAAAAAATAAATAAAAATCCATAGACCCCAACCAACTGTAAAAAAATTCCAATTATTATTATTATTTTATTATTATTCTTTGATTTTGAATGTACGGTGAGTAAACTACTACTATTCAATTTTGAACTTAAATATAGTTTTAAAACTTTTTAAAGAAAAACTAAAAAAAAATTACAGTAAAAAGAAAATTGGGATTGCAAAAATCTTATATAAACGAAAAAATATTCATCTCGAGCCCTTTTTAAAAAAAGTTTTGTGCAATATGCGTTTAAAAAAACAGAAAAAAGTATCTTTGAAAAAAAGGTGGATTTAATATCAAAACTCAATTTTTTAACGTTGTTTTTTATCTATAGATGACATAAAATTTTTCAAGCAGGAAAAATGGCAAAAAATCCACCGTCTTGAATGTACAATGAGAAAAACTTGTCGACAACTTTAAACCGAGACCTCACAACAACTCTCTCTCTCCCTTTCTAAATGTTGGGGGGGGGGATTACAGAAAATTTTTTTTTTTTTTCCAAACTGCAAAATTTTTTAGTTTGCGCCAAACTATTCTAGAAGTCGTACTAATTTTTAGATAATAATAATTATTTTTTTTTTTGGGTCGTTATCACTGACAATTTACAAAAAAATACTATATTAAATTATAAAGGCTATAAATCTCTAGGAAAGTATATAAAGTTAAAATAATGTATATTATAGTTTTGTAAAAAAAGTCATCAAAAAACGTTTACAAAACATGTGCCCTATTTTCAGAAAACTATTTCCAAATTAAGAAGTTTTTTATTGCAAAAATTTATATAAACACTGTAGTATTATGTAGATGCATAAAAAAATTACATAAAATATACTATCATTCCTTCGTAATTTTTAAACACGATACTTCCCTTTTATTTTATCGGCAGTCGAGGTTCTTTAAACGCTATATTTTCTCAAATAATTCTTCGTGGATTAAAACAACAACAATATCTCCATTAGTTCTCAAATATGATGCGCTCCGCGCTTTTTCCTGCAGTGATAATTCCCATTTGTACAAATAACCCACCACAAAAAAAGGTGGCAACTGCCACCTTGACTTGAACACGTTTTGTGTTTTACGTTGAACAAAAATATTTCAACGCGGAATCATTTTCCTCATAACTCGCTACATTTCTCCTTTTCTATTTCAAAAACAAAAACGTTTGTATAAAGCGTAAAATAATTTTCAAAATAATCAGCTTCATCGTTTTAAAATAATCATATTAATTGCTGATTATTTTGAAAATTATTTTACGCTTTATACAAACGTTTTTGTTTTTGAAATAGAAAAGGAATGGGGGCGATTTTTCTCTGGGGGAAATGATTTGGCATTGAAATACTTTTGTTCAACGTTAAACACAAAACGTGTTCAAATTGAGGTGGCAGTTTCCACCTTTTTTGTGATCGGTTCATACTTTTGTTACCGATGGGAACTATCACTAGGAAAAAGCACGTAAAAACGCGTGCACTGTTTAAAAAACTAATGAAAAATATTGTTGTTTTAATACCACGAAATTATATTTAAAAAAAACAAGGGAAATATTAGCGTTTAAAAAACCTCAGAACCATGCAATGTATAAAAAATAAAAGAAAAGTATCGCTGTTTTAAACATACAATACAGAAGGATGATCTATATTTTATGTAATTTTTTTATGCATCTACATAATACTACAGTGTATATATAAATTTTTGCAATAAAAAACTTATTTAATTTGGAAATAGTTTTATTTGGAAATAGGCACATGTTTAAAACTATTTTAACGTTTTTAATAACTTTTACAAAGAAACTATAATATACGTCTTTATAACTTTATATACTTTATAAATTTATAGCCTTTATAATTTAATATACGTCTTTTATTTAACTATTCATAAAATAAGCACAACAAAAAGACCAAACTACGCGCAGGTGCCTCAGAGCATCTAAAAAGTGGAACTTTATTATAATAATTATTATACTTAAACGGTACGACCTGAATCATTTCAAGCGCAACTAAAATTCACAACCGTTTACACATGCATATAGTATTGCAAGGATCGAAAAGCTGCTCTAATTATTTCTCCCAAAAGGACTTCGCTTTCCGACGTTAGAAGGTAAAAAAGAGTCTTGTAACTACGAAACCCCGCTTAAAGTTGTGACAAGTTTTTCTAATTATTTACGTTCAAGACGGTGAATTTTTCGTTTGATTTTCCTGCTTTGAAAAATTTTATGTCATACTATAGATAAAACAACGTTGAAAATAAGTTTTGATACTAAATCCACCTTTTTTTCAAAGATACTTTTTTCTGTTTTAAACGCATATTAGCAAAACTTTTTTAAAAAGGGCTGTAAGAATGGATGGTATTTTTTGGTTTGTGTGATTTTTGCAATCCACAATTTTCTTTACTGTAATTTTTTTTGATTTTGCTTAAAAGTTTAAAACTATATTTAAGTTATGTAAAATTGAAATAGTAGTTACTCAAGCCGTACATTCAAAATCAAAGAATAATAAGAATAAAATAATGATTGAAAATTTTACAGTTGATTGGAGTAACTTATGGAGCGTTTATTTATTTTTTTGGAAAAAATTACCTTATTTATATTGTACAGGTTAAAACTTAAATTTTATTTTGATTATTTAAATTCAAAACATAAAATATTTTTTCTGGTTTATGATAAAAAATTTTATTACAATTTTATTTAGCCAAGAATTTAAAAATAAGTTTATAGAGCACACGAACTATGTTTTTAGCTTAATCGAAAGCTCATTCTTATTTGATATAAAAATACCCTTTCATTTGCAGTTATAAGATCAATTTAATGAGTTATAGGAAAGAATCCAATCTTAAATCGCATAAAATTTAAAAATCGTAAAATCTTGATTTTACCGTAATAAAATTAATAAATCCATATAAAAATAACATTATTAAAAACTTATTAAACAAAACTTCCAAATTATTTTTCGTTTTTTATGAAAGCAAACCAAAATTATTGAAAAACAAATGTAGACTACGCCAATTTTTTAAATTTTTTTACCCAAGTCAGATTATAATAATACGTAAAAATAAAAAGATTAGTTTAAAAGATTCCAGTTCAGAGATTTTTTTCCACTCGCAAACAACACGGGTTTTTTACGAGAAACCGGACAAGGGGTAAAATATTAGCTAGCAGCCGGTGGTTCTTAATCAACGCGCCTAATTATCCCGCTTTTATCCGCCTGATATTTTCATTATCCTTAGTGCCTAATTATCCCGCTTTTATCCGCCTGATATTTTCATTCTCCTTAGTGGACTAATCGCTATTTCGGCAACAGTTGGTCCCACTTCTTTTATTTGCCCACAAAACCGAGTGTTTGGCGTAAATTCCACCGCGCATTAATTGCCGGCGAATATTAAACCGGTTCAAAAGCATTTTAAAGCGAAAACTTTTAAATCGAAACTCCAGCGTCGAATTTACCAGGGGGACCCGATTAATGCGTTTCACTTTGATATCAGTGAGCACTTTAAAATATTAGGTTATTTTTTCTCGGAACCTATACCGCTGGGTGGATGGTTTGGAAACCAGAAGAAAAGCCAGCCGGAAGAACCATATTGAAGAAGAAAAATCGCAACAAACAATAGCTGTCCGATATTTTGCGGTTTCTCTTTTCACTTACGAAATCCCGTTCCGGCTTCGGAGCTTTAAATTCTTAGTGAATGACAAGCAGAATTGCTATTTATTACACGTGGAAATTGTATTCAGCACCAAACTACCAGTTAAAAACATATTTCCAGCTTTAATACACTTGAAATCGTCTATTTTATGAGTGAAGTTGCGGAGCTCCGGAGCTTCTTCCGCTTTAATTGGCTAGGGCTCGGGAACTTGGTAATTGGAGGGTAGGAACATCACTAATGCGGAGGAAGGAACTAATGCCTGTAAGACTTTGAAAATTCTTAAACATCCTTGTAATGTCTGTCTGTTTGCTTAATTAAACAGATTATAATATAATATAAATATTAAAAAAACATCAAAGGTCTACTGGATGTAAATGAAAGAATCAAAGAATTATTTACTGATGAATGATCAATGAATCATTCATTGATGAAAAATCAATAAATATTCTCCGCTTTCAGATCAGTGAAAAAGCTGACTGTTGTAGTTGCTAAAGATGGGTGCTTCAACAAAATTTTTTTACCAAGCTGAGAAAATATTGGTTGATTCAGAAAAAAAATGCGGTTTAGTACTTTTTGATTAATTACGTTAAAAATTCGTTTTAAATGCAGATAAATTTATAACTCAGATCATAAAATTATTCATGAATCGGTACCAAAATTTGCAGCCTCATTGCTGTTGTTCTCGTTTTTGTGGTAAGACGCCAGATGCGATAAGACATTTTCGTTTGAGATACAATAATAGTCAGAAACGATTAAGATGTGTAAATCACAAAAATATTAAGATTTCATTTAAATTCACTTCAAAATTTTAGCTTTACTCTTTCTAATATTCTATAATTAAAAAAATTCTAGACCTTTTAAGTTTTAAAAATTTAAAAAACAAGGCGCAACGGAAAATAACCTAAAACAAATTATTATATTTCTACAAAAAAAAGAGTACAAAATTTCGTACAAAATTTGTACGAATTTCATTTATGGTCTGAGAAAAGTATAGGGTTGCAATTTATCATAGGAATTAATTAGGCTGACTTCATAAAAATGTATGGAAACATAAGAAAACTTATGTGCGGTTATGCCGTTTTTTTGTTGAAACAACGAAATAGAACGTAAAAATGTGTTTTATCCGGTTTTTAAAAAAAATAGAAAACAATAACTTAATTTTAGACACTAAACACATTATGATTTTTGTTAAAAGAAACAATTAATTTGATAAAAAATTTGTTAAAATAAGCTATTTAATCTTTCATAAAAAGTTTTTATTTGAAATCTTTAATTTCGTTGTTGTTATTATGTGATTTAAAACAGCAAAATATTGAGGTCAGCTATGTTTAATTTGGCTATACATATATTTTCTATGTTTAATAAATTTTCCATTACCATATAAAACTTTTTTTCTACTAATATTTTATAACCGTATCATTTAAAAAACAAAAGAAAATGGAGGATTCACTGAATATTATTTGCTACTGCAAAACAAAGTCAAAAAAAAAAACAAAAGAAATTTCATTAAAAATTAAGCGTAAAATATACTACTGTATCTATGGGAAAAATATAATAGCAACCTCTTTATGAATTAAAAACATTAAAAAAGACTCTCAATGAGGTAACCAGGGGCCTATTTCATAAAAATTGCTAGTAATTATTTTACAGCTGTAAATTAATAAACACATATTTTTCTTTTGTATTTTTAATTAAAAAGAAAATAAGAATTTTTTCCCTAAAATTAGAGAGTACAACAATAAAACAAAATTTGTCAAACATTTGCGTAAAAGACGTCTTTTTAAACATTTTTCTTGTTTTTATGTGGATTCACAACGTTTACTAACCAAAGAACAAAAACTTTTTTGTAGATTATTGTGAAAAAAACCTATTAATATTTAAATTAAAAATATTTTAAATAACTATCTAAAGTCGGAAAATTTTTAAAAAATGAATATTATAGCAGTACTTGTTTTTAATTGAGTAAAAATTATTTAGTTGACGACGATTGTTTATTTTTTACCGGAAACATGATTTAAAATTTTTTTTGTACATGGCAAGTTCGAATATTATTATACATAAATTAAAAAAATATAACCTAATACCAATACACTAACCTAATGTTAATCTATTTGGTTTGTGCAGTGCAATTTTTTTTAATAAAAAATTCGGCAATGAGATAGTGAATAAAATAATTTGTATGGATTTGTTATTAAAAACAGTACATCGTTCATTTTTATAAAAAATTGTATACAAGGCACGAGGTGAAAGAGTACAATTTTGTTGAATAAAGAAGTAAAGGAAAAATTTATGACATAAAAATAGCGGAAAAATATGTAAGTGTAACTTAGTGCCGCAATTAGGGGCACGTTTATATAGAGCGCAAATGTCTCCAATTAAGATATCTGATTTAAATTCGGCCAGCCTTAATTTCGCCCACTGACTATTTTTCGTGCTCTCCACACGCAAAATTATGTGAACCAGCAAATGCATCCAGATCAGTACATGACGATCATGCAGTTTATTTCATTACTTTGCGCATGGCAAAAAAAACAACACAACAGGTGACCAACATTTAGGCTTTTCCGAATTTAAGTCAGCTACTTTAAGGCGAGTCCCAATTAAAAACATATTCTTCCAGCCAATAGGGATACTACAAATACCTGAACAATAATGTAGTTACATATTTTTCTATATTATGTATTATACTTATTATATTACCATTATATGTTAAATAACTTTGATGGGCCGATTAAGTCGTGGTGGGTAACGCGAAATGAGTTAAAATAATTATCAAATCAACCTCACTATAACTCGTAACGTTTATATTTTGTTGTGATTTTAATATAAAAATAAAAATTAAAATCGCATAATATAGTTTGTATTAACCGGGGATTTCCTTAGACATTGCAAACGCAATTTAACGGGGCTGGTCGCTGTAAGTAGAATGCGCCGACCGGAAAGCGTACGCAAATTGAATTTCACAGGTCGGCCTGGCTTAACATAGATTTTGATTTGAATTCTGTTTGCAAATTATTGTGACCCATTTTTGGTCAATGAAATACCAAAACAAAGAAATGTTCAGAAACTTTGCCTTGTGTTTGCTATACCTCAGGGACATAAAACTGAAAAAAAGTGTCATTCTGTTCTATTTTAGTAAAAAAAATCAGAGAAATGTTAGTCGATAAAAAAATAAGTACTGAAAATTTATTTCAATGTTTTACGTTAACAACCCACAATTTATTGATTGACCAGTTTTAAATAAAACAATTAAGTTTTCGTTTACAAAACGAAGGTAAATTTTATATAAGTAATACATTAAATCCAAGTTTTTTGAATCCAAAATATTTATTTTAAAATGTTTCGAAGTGTGTAAATAGTTATTTTTTATGGTGATGTTGTAAATATATCTATTCGTTAAATTGTTCCAATTTTATTACAATTTTTAGCTAAACTCTTTTAGTCTCCTGATTGTAGTGATACCTTATTATGATCTATAGTTTTTATTGATGTTGTTACGAGTAAAGAAACATAATTTTATATTCTTTTACAAAATATAAATGCATTTAATATTAACTGCGCTCACATTAAAGATAATTATAAAGATCCGCGGTACTAAAAATACAATTGATAATGAAACCAGATTATATTTTGCCGTTTTAATGTTTCATACACCCAGAAGCAAAAGGCTGGTTTTATTTTTGTATTTTTTAAAAAATATTTAATTAGTCTTTCGATTTTAATAAATCAAGCAAGAATCAAATATTAAAACATGTTGGACGATGTATAAATGGATGACATTTCACAGCTATATTTTTAAACAATTTTTGGTGTTTTCATATTCTAAAAAAACTTTGATGAAAAAGCGACAGAGCAGCAAGACAATATAACTTTATTTCTTTAACCGTCAGATTTGAAATAAAAAAAGTATAGGGCGCAGGAGTCTTTTTTTAATATAGTTTTTCTACATTACGTAATTTGCTGATTTGGTTTTTATAAAGAGTGGTCTTTGCTAACTGCTAAAAAATTCAATTTCTAGCAAGGATTTTATGATAGTTAGCAAACGTAAAAAATATAAAAGCAAAATTGTGTGTGACTTTATTTCAAAAATAACATATGCGTATGGGTTAAATTTCATTTTTCAACGGGAAAATCATTTTTTGATTTAATTTTATTTGCAACCCTGGGGCCTATTTCATAAAGATTTCTGTAATTGTAAATTAATAAACGCATTTCATTTCTTCTTATTTTATTAATTAAAAAATACGTACGTAACTGTGAAATTTACGGAATTTACAGACATGTAATTTTTTAAATTCTAAACGCAATTTTATTAATATACTTTTTAATTAAAAATACAAAAGAAAAATATGTGTTTATTAATTTACAGCTGTAAATTAATTACAAGCAATTTTTATGAAATAGGCCCCTGGTTATGATTGAGAGTCTTTTTTAATGTTTTTAATTCATAAAGAGGTTGCTATTATATTTTTCCCATAGATACAGTAGTATATTTTACGCTTAATTTTTAATGAAATTTCTTTTGTTTTTTTTTTTTGACTTTGTTTTGCAGTAGCAAATAATATTCATGAATCCTCCATTTTCTTTTGTTTTTTAAATGATACGGTTATAAAATATTAGTAGAAAAAAAGTTTTATATGGTAATGGAAAATTTATTAAACATAGAAAATATATGTATAGCCAAATTAAACATAGCTGACCTCAATATTTTGCTGTTTTAAATCACATAATAACAACAACGAAATTAAAGATTTCAATAAAAACTTTTTATGAAAGATTAAATAGCTTATTTTAACAAATTTTTTATCAAATTAATTGTTTCTTTTAACAAAAATCATAATGTGTTTAGTGTCTAAAATTAAGTTATTGTTTTCTATTTTTTTAAAAACCGGATAAAACACATTTACGTTCTATTTCGTTGTTTCAACAAAACGGCATAACCGCACATAAGTTTTCTTATGTTTCCATACATTTTTATGAAGTCAGCCTAATTAATTCCTTGATAAATTGCAACCCTATATTTTTCAACCAAAATGAAATTCGTACAAATTTTGTACGAAATTTTGTACTCTTTTTTTTGTAGAAATATAATAATTTGTTTTAGATTATTTTCCGTTGCGCCTTGTTTTTTAAATTTTTAAAACTTAAAAGGTCTAGAATTTTTTTAATTATAGAATATTAGAAAGAGTAAAGCTAAAATTTTGAAGTGAATTCAAATGAAATCTTAATATTTTTGTGATTTACACATTTTAATCGTTTCTGACTATTATTGTATCTCAAACGAAAATGTCTTATCGCATCTGGCGTCTTACCACAAAAACGAGAACAACAGCAATGAGGCTGCAAATTTTGGTACCGATTCATGAATAATTTTATGATCTGAGTTATAAATTTATCTGCATTTAAAACAAATTTTTAACGTAATTAATCAAAAAGTACTAAACCGCATTTTTTTTCTGAATCAACCAATATTTTCTCAGCTTGGTAAAAAAAATTTTGTTGAAGCACCCATCTTTAGCAACTACAACAGTCAGCTTTTTCACTGATCTGAAAGCGGAGAATATTTATTGATTTTTCATCAATGAATGATTCATTGATCATTCATCAGTAAATAATTCTTTGATTCTTTCATTTGCATCCAGTAGACCTTTGATGTTTTTTTAATATTTATATTATATTATAATCTGTTTAATTAAGCAAACAGACAGACATTACAAGGATGTTTAAGAATTTTCAAAGTCTTACAGGCATTAGTTCCTTCCTCCGCATTAGTGATGTTCCTACCCTCCAATTACAAGCTCCCGAGCCCTAGCCAATTAAAGCGGAAGAAGCTCCGGAGCTCCGCAACTTCACTCATAAAATAGACGATTTCAAGTGTATTAAAGCTGGAAATATGTTTTTAACTGGTAGTTTGGTGCTGAATACAATTTCCACGTGTAATAAATAGCAATTCTGCTTGTCATTCACTAAGAATTTAAAGCTCCGAAGCCGGAACGGGATTTCGTAAGTGAAAAGAGAAACCGCAAAATATCGGACAGCTATTGTTTGTTGCGATTTTTCTTCTTCAATATGGTTCTTCCGGCTGGCTTTTCTTCTGGTTTCCAAACCATCCACCCAGCGGTATAGGTTCCGAGAAAAAATAACCTAATATTTTAAAGTGCTCACTGATATCAAAGCGAAACGCATTAATCGGGTCCCCCTGGTAAATTCGACGCTTGGGTTTCGATTTAAAATAAGTTTTCGCTTTAAAATGCTTTTGAACCGGTTTAATATTCGCCGGCAATTAATGCGTGGTGGAATTTACGCCAAACACTCGGTTTTGTGGGCAAATAAAAGAAGTGGGACCAACTGTTGCCGAAATAGCGATTAGTCCACTAAGGAGAATGAAAATATCAGGCGGATAAAAGCGGGATAATTAGGCGCGGTGATTAAGATTCACCGGCTGCTAGCTAATATTTTACCCCTTGTCCGGTTTCTCGTAAAAAACCCGTGTTGTTTGCGAGTGGAAAAAAATCACTGAACTGGAATCTTTTAAAATAATCTTTTTATTTTTACGTATTATTATAATCTGACTTGGGTAAAAAAAATAAAAAAATTGGCGTAATATACAATTGTTTTTCAATAATTTTGGTTTGCTTTCATAAAAAACAAAAAATAATTTGGAAGTCTTGTTTAATAAGTTTTTAATAATGTTATTTTTATAGTTTTTTTGTTATTTTTATTCTTATATAAGATTTATTAATGTTATTACGGTAAAATCAAGATTTTACGATTTTTAAATTTTATGCGATTTAAGATTGGATTCTTTCCTATAACTTATTAAATTGATCTTAACTGCAAATAAAAGGGTATTTTTATATCAAATAAGAATGAGCTTTCAATTAAGCTAAAAACATTTTTCCTGTGCTCTAGAAACCCATTTTTAAATTCTTGGTTAAAAGAAATTGTAATAAAAATTTTTATCATAAACCAGAAAAAATATTTTATGTTTTGAATTTAAATAATCAAAATAAAATTTAAGTTTTTACATGTACAATATAAATAAGGTAATTTTTTCCAAAAAAATAAATAAACGCTCCATAAGTTACTCCAATCAACTGTAAAATTTTCAATCATTATTTTATTCTTATTATTCTTTGATTTTGAATGTACGGCTTGAGTAACTACTATTTTAATTTTACATAACTTAAATAGAGTTTTAAACTTTTAAGCAAAATCAAAAAATTACAGTAAAGAAAATTGTGGATTGCAAAAATCACACAAACCAAAAAATACAACCATTCTTACAGCCCTTTTTAAAAAAGTTTTGCTAATATGCGTTTAAAACAGAAAAAAGTATCTTTGAAAAAAAAGGTGGAATTAGTATAAAAACTTATTTTTAACGTTGTTTTATCTATAGTATGACATAAAATTTTTCAAAGCAGGAAAATCAAACTCAAAAATCAGCGTCTTGAACGTAAATAATTAGAAAAACTTGTCAGAACTTTAAGCGGGGTTTCGTAGTTACAAGACTCTTTTTTACCTTCTAACGTCGGAAAGCGAAGTCCTTTTGGGAGATATAATTAGAGCAGCTTTTCGATCCTTGCAATACTATATGCATGTGTAAACGGTTGTGAATTTTAGTTGCGCTTGAAATGATTCAGGTCGTACCGTTTAAGTATAATAATTATTATAATAAAGTTCCACTTTTCGATGCTCTGAGGCACCTGTGCGTAGTTTGGTCTTTTTGTTGTGCTTATTTTATGAATAGTTAAATAAAAGACGTATATTAAATTATAAAGGCTATAAATTTATAAAGTATATAAAGTTATAAAGACGTATATTATAGTTTCTTTGTAAAAGTTATTTAAAACGTTAAAATAGTTCTAAAAATGTGCCTATTTCCAAATAAAACTATTTCCAAATAAAACTATTTCCAAATTAAATAAGTTTTTTATTGCAAAAATTTATATATACACTGTAGTATTATGTAGATGCATAAAAAAATTACATAAAATATAGATCATCCTTCTGTATTGTATGTTTAAAACAGCGATACTTTTCTTTTATTTTTTATACATTGCATGGTTCTAAGGCTTTTTAAACGCTAATATTTTCCTTGTTTTTTGTAAATATAATTTCGTGGTATTAAAACAACAATATTTTTCATTAGTTTTTTAAACAGTCCACGCGTTTTTACGCGCTTTTTCCTAGTGATAGTTCCCATCGGTAACAAAAGTATGAACCGATCACAAAAAAAGGTGGAAACTGCCACCTCAGTTTGAACACGTTTTGTGTTTAACGTTGAACAAAAGTATTTCAATGCCAAATCTTTTCCCCCAGAGAAAAATCGCCGCCCATTCCTTTTCTATTTCAAAAACAAAAACGTTTGTATAAAACGTAAAATAATTTTCAAAATAATCA
>JASAMX010010412.1:0-36523 GCA_030248175.1 Microlaimidae sp. YZB2_3 | reverse complement strand
CAGGCTGCAGAAAGCATATAGTAAACATAGCTTTCGTTGGAAAAATTAATAAAGCAAAAAAATCAATAATATAAACACCTTTTAGATAAAAACCGGCAAAATTTGTTTTTTGGTCATCAAGCAATAGAGACAAAACCAAAGGTAACTATTAATCGGAAACAAAAAGGAGCCAATTAATAAGCAGCTAAGAGTCAAACAAATGCAGATCCCACAACATGACGTAAAATTTAAAGAGATAGTAAAAGCCAAAGTCCTTAAAAATACTTTAACTTTTTATGATTTTTTAGTAAGACTGATTAATTTCCTTTGTGGCTCCAGCTATGCATAATTTTTAAGAAAACTTTACCATATTTCTTACTTATGGCTCCAATTACCCAAAACAAAATTTATATTTATAATAATATTAATAAGTGATGAAATCGCTAGCTTACTATTTATACAAAAAATGAAATAATTTGCAATTTGGAAGCGAAGACAATTTTTTTTACTTTAAAAGTATAAAAATCTTTTCATTTTCCGGTTTTCAGTAATATTGAGATATATGCAAACTATAGAATTTTGTGAGATTAGTTGATTAAATAAATCGAATATTAAATTAATATTTTACCAAAAAAAACAAACAAAAACAATCAGTTGTTACTTTTTATTTCTATACAGCTTGTAAAATAAATAAAAGTTTCAAAAATTATACGTATAGAATATTTTGTAAAATATATTTGAAGCAGAGTAAAAAGCAAATTGTTACTAAATGAGCTTAAAAAAGCTGTATTTCCTAACGTGTAAATCCTTTTAGATTAGTCCGTAATTTTCGAGAATTTATTAGTTTTTTCCGTCATAACATGTTGCATGTCTACTTTCTGGCGTGTTAATAATTTATTTCAACTGCCTAAATCGATAAAACTATAGATATTTTATGTTCAAAAGAATTCAGTTTGTTTTTTTTATTTTATGTTCAAGTAAGTTTTTTATTTTTTTTTATTTTTGCTTAAAAATCTGGTGCAGAGCCGACGGCTTTAGTTTGCGATTATATTGTGTTTAAACTTGATTGTAACATGCTTAAATTCCAAGCTTTACTTTCAAATTTGGTGTTTAAAATTACTAGTCACCACGTTTAGTTGACGTTTCAGAAATATGACGCCCAATAAATAAACGTTTTAATGTAATTAGAGTGATGGTAGTGTAGTAGGTCAATGATTGAGATATTGAGGCTAGAAATTACAAATTTTAAGTGGTATTCCTCTATAGTAGCCATTTTTTGGTAAAAAGGCAAAAATAGCTTGGTTTTTTGTATGATTTCTAAAAAGTCGATTTATTTCCGCTCATACTTATGGAAGTTACATCTAAGCCTACGTGCATACAGTTCTAGTGCTATTCCGTTGTAGTGTAAGTACAAGTACTTAAAATGCCTTTTAAAATGCTTCACATAATATTTGATTTATAAAAGTTCGGTTACAAAAGGTTTTAAAGCACATGCAAAGCACGTGGTGATCGCTGTGAAAAATCAGCTTCGGCAACAAAATTGTCAAAATGAGATAAATATTTATAACAAGAACAGGTGAAATTTTTTACCTAAGGTAAAATTTAGAAAATTCCAAGAATTATGCAGCAAAAGTCTACAATGAATCAAGAGTTTACAAGACTAAAGCACTGGACCAAAGTGCACTGCGCAAAAACGAACTGGAAAAAAATAAACGCCGTTCCTATAAAAACTTAAACTTTAGAAAATTACAAAATTTTGTGCTTTGTTTTTAAAACAAACATACTAATGTAATATAAACGTTGCACGAAGTAAGCATTTTTTATACTGCCGACATGATGGTACAAAAATTAAAAATATAAATTAAAAAATCGTAGTTTTCCTATTTTTTTAAATTTAAGCTATACCTAAGAAAATTGCTACACGATGATATGTTTAATTATGTTAAAATGAATTAATAAGTAATTCATCAGTTTGTGCTGTAAAAATTTTGGTTTTACGATTGACATCGCAATAGTTAAAAATCATTACTGAAATAAACCTGAAGATCAACGCACAAAGGTTTTTGCAAAAGTTAAATATGGCGGATAATGAAATACAAATATTTTGATATGATTATTGACCAATTTATTCACAAAAATACCTTGAACTTGTCAAAAAATGATACATATAGCTGACACACATGGAAAGAATTCTTATAACATCCGTTAAGTAGATAAATTAAACAAAAATTCGAAATATTCACTATTAAAAAAATTAATAATTTTCAGACACAGCCGTCGTACATTTTTACATGAGCACAATTTCTTGATTTACGTTTGCTTTTTTTTATTTAATTTAAGGTGATTTACTTAATTTCGACCACTAATTTAGTGTTGTAAATAAAAATTTTGAGATTAATTTCGCAAAGAATATAGCACCGAGAGCATTAATAAATAACGTGTAGTTTCTGGTTTTATTTTAAATTATAGCTAAAAATTAATAAATTTTACTTCTAAAATTATAGTTTCTTGCAAGCTACCCAAAAGTGTTATAAATTTATCAAAAATTCGTTAAACTGATATATAGTTTGAGTCTGGTTCAAAAACTTATATATTTTCATCAATTTTTGCCTACAAATCGACCAAAATACCGTAATCCACAGCATTTTTTTAATTTTTTTAAAACCGAAATTCAAAATGAACAGGAAACCACAACTAAACTCTAAAAAAATTTTAGCGAAAAAAGCAAAATAAAAAATAACTGTTTGAAAACGGATTTAAAACAAAAATTACCAGTGCTCACTTTAAGGTCTCTCCGGACAGTTTTTACTTCACAGCGTTCAAGAAAAAAACCAGCTGAAATACATACAGAGCAAAATTTATTTTTTTTGCTTACATAAAATGTATTTTATTATTTATTGAAATTATAGAGCATTATAATGTTTTAAAATATCCCAACGACGAAAATTCGAATGAGCGGCAAAAAGTAGGAAACAAATGCGGTTCAAATATTTACAAATGTTTTGTTTTTGTTTTAATTTATTGAAAAAATTATAATAAATCTAAAATAAATATTAAATAAAGAATGTGGCAATGAAAATATATCAAAATATGTTCACAATGGGAATCGATCCCTCGACCTCAAAATATTTAACAGTGGGAGGCGGGCTCTCCTAACTGCCTCACATAGCCATCTGCTAATTTGATCTAAAAAAGGTTTATAAACGCACGGCCTTTATTAAATCTAAAATATGCACACAAAACAGATTAACAGCGCGAGAGCTATGATGGCAGTTTAAAAATCATATATTTAAATAAAAACATACTATTTGGAGCTTTAAATTTCTTTAAATTAAATTAAATCCACGTTTCGCCGCAATTTTGAAGAAATTAACCCCCAATTCTTACGGAAAATCGTATATTAAACCATAAATACAAAAATATTTTCATTACTTTTTACGTACGTGAAAAAGCACAACAGTTCCTCTTTATTGGAAGTATTTTTTAGTAAATACTGAGTAGTAAAAATCATTAAGGGTTTTAAAAAAAATTGGTTGCAATTTGATTTTCAATATCAATTATTTCAACTACTACCAATAAAAATAATGAATAAGCACTTTATAATCGTGGTATTTCTGTCTTTTTAACAAACATATTAATTTATTATCGAAACATTTCTGTATTTTGCGATTTTCCATATTCGAAAGTCGGTTTTTGTATGTCAAAAGTCGCGATTTTCCATATTTAAGAAAACTGTCTGAAGAGACCTTAAGCTATAACATTATTTGAATATAAATGCTTTTTTGCACAAACCACGTAAAAAATTAATAACTCTAAAATTTAACAAAAATAATAACAGAAAAAAATAACAGAAAATCTCTAAAATGATAAAAAGAACTGACATATCAGTCAAATATAATTATATCAAAAAACTGACTATTATGACGTATAACCCGCGTTTAAAATAAATCAGGTGCTTCAAATTGTCAGGACTTCTACTTTTAGAACCACAACACTATTTTATCAAAATTTTGTTAAATTAGCAACAAAAATAAGTTTTAACATTGCTACGACAGTTTGAACAAAGAATTCTAGCTGAATATTATATACAGTCACGTTTTTTAAATGCGCGATATCAACATAAATTTTCGGTTACACAAACCATTTCAGATTTTTTTATTAAAAGTTTAGTGGAATATCTTTAAACAGCATTAGCGAACAATAAAAACAACTCCCTGAGTAATATCCCATATAAAAAACAAAACTTCCATTGAATTAATTCTAGTGGAGTTACCTCCATCATCACAAACCAAATTTACTTAAAAAATTAAAACTATTTTATGTTTTGTTCCTTAAATTAAAAACATATTACTGAAACAAACAAAAATCAATATAATTCTTTACAAATTAAATTATTGTTACTACTTGTTGTTTTTGTGGGCAAAACGTATGTTTTTTACTTTGTATTTGTCTCCTAAATAAATACTAATCAAACCTCACAAAATTTAGTTTAATTCAGAAAACTGAAAACAGATGGAAAGATTTTAAAATATATAAAACCTTAAACTTTGCATTCATTTAAATGCCTGAGTATTTAAATTATCAAATCTAAAATATATTAGTATTTTTTACACTTTTTAATATTATTTCAAAACCTTGGCGTTTAACAAGAAATGTCCAAATGCCCCAGGTTTGTAATTGTATAGCCAAAAAAAGTAAAACATATTTCAAAAAATATAAAAATTTATAAAGGTACACAGTTTATAAAGATAATAAACCTTAATTTATACTTTTTTAATCATGAATACTAACGCAACTGAAAGAAGGAAGTCCGGAAGACTGGATATTGAAGACTTGCGAAAACCCTTGGTGAAAAAGTACAAGAAAATGTATTTAAAAAAGTATTAAAGATTTATAAAGGTTGACAGTTTATAAAGATAATAAACCTTAATTTTTACTTTATTTTATCTCAAATGCTGATGCAACTGACCGTTCGAGGGAGGAATTCTGGAAGACTGGATATGGAAGACTTGCAAAAACCCACGGAAAAAAAGTACAACAAAAATGTATTAAAGATTTATAGAGTTATACAGTTATAAAGATAATAAACGTTAATTTTTACTTTATTTTATCTCAAATGCTGTTGCAACTGACCGTTCGAGGAAGGAATTCTGGAAGCGTGGATATGGAAGACTTGAAAAAACCCACGGAAAAAATACAACAAAAATGGATTTAAAAATGTATTAAATATTTATAGAGTTATACACTTATAAAGATAATAAACGTTAATTTATACTTTATTTTATCTCGAATGCTGACGCAACTGGTCGTTCGAGGAAGGAATTCCGGAAGACTGGAAATGGAAGACTTGCAAAAACCCACGGACTTGCTTTTTCGCACTGGCTCCCCCATTTTTGTCGGTGCCGTCAAACCGGATATTGCACACGCATTTTCCACATTCCACGGACGGTCCGGGAAGTCCGCCTTTCCGGGCTTTTAACCATTTTTAAAACGGACAGTTTCGTTCGGAGGGGGGAATTCTTGTCTACTGCAAACCGCTCCTCGGATTGTTTCGGGAAAGTTGCGAACGAAAGTTTAGAACGACGAGCTAATTACGACGTACTAAGTTTGCAAACGCAATATTGCGGTGTAACAGTGATTTTTTTGGCGTTTCTCACGTGCGATTTTTTATTGAGCTAAAGAAATTGGGATAGACAGCAGAAACGCCGTCCAACGGTTTGGTTAATTTTCTCCAAAAAAAAACTGACGAGAGTTAAGGAGTCGGCAATTGAGTATTCCCAGCCGGCGGGATTGTGAACATGTAATCCAGTTACCAAACGTTCCGGTGACATTGGTTTTTTCTCACTAAACCACTGAAAACGTAGCTCTAACGCGATTCTATTCGAATTTTCTTCGATTTAAGATTATTTTTTGGTTTGAAATAGCAGATTATATATTTGTTTGAAATTTAAGAAAATTTTTTTTTTAAATTTAACCAAAACACATATTCTTCACGCAGGCTGAGAGCACATTTCGACTGTTTAGATTCTTCGTTTTTTTTTATGTTTTTATACGTAAAAATTAATCATTTTGCGTAGTGAAACTTCTAATTTCCACGGTTGCTATAGGTACGATTCTTTAAGGGTATAGATTTAAAAAGAATCTTTCAGAAAGTTCAGTGAACCTAATGGGATATTATGAACTCATTGGCTGAAAAAACTAATAATAAAATTTAGTGATGAAATTTCAAACGCAATATATCAATTGAAGCGCAAACTTTGTAATGTGCTAATCGACTTTACTAGACGTGTGAATTATTCATGTAGACGTAAATGAATTGTTTTTTTACTTCCTCTTATTTCATTTTTTTATTTCCTTTTTTGAAACTTATAATTCCAGTGTTACGAATATCTTAATCAATCTTTTAAAGTTACTATTAGCTTCACATAAATCATTAAAAAATCAATTTTTTTATTAATTATCCTACCTTATTAATAGTTAGTTAGTTTTTAAGTTATTTAAAGCCTTCTACTAAAAAATTAAATGTAATTTTTTTTAAATCTAAAATTTATATAGATTATTGGAATCTAGAAAGTATTGAAAATTTCATTATGTTTTTAAACATTAATGCAAATTTTTTAAACATTATTGCATCTATTTAATTTACACCTCTGTTTAATATAAAAATAACGGTTTGAATAATCAAATAGTATACAGTGTCGTAGAATAGATCTTCCCCCATTACAGATCTTCCCCCCCGGAAGATTTATTCTGGTTCACGCCAGAACAGATCTTCCCCCCTCAGAATATTTATTCCCCCCTGTGCTTAAAGCATACAGCAAAAATTTGCATAAAATTCTTAGAGAGAAGAAGAGGGAAGATTTATTCTGGTGTTCACTCTAGAATAAATTTTCCCCCCTTGTTATAAATCATGTAACAAATATTTGCATACTAAAAACAACATCCTTTTTTGTTTTTTGCGTCATTTAGGTTTTTTTTCTTTTTAATCAAAAAATTCATAAAAAATACTCGAGAGTTTCAGATCAAAGATTTGGTAATAAACACAAAAAAATAAATTTTATTTTAATCACACATTTGAGATGTCCGAAATATATTTAAAAAAAACCTGCCTATTTTTAAATTAACACCTTTTGATTGTTTTATTTAAAATTAGGATTTCGATCCTATAAAGCTAAAATGTGAACCCTAAGCAAGCCTAAGCAGAAAACTTAAATTCAAAATATTAACCGTTTAAATATCATTAAGTAACATATTATGAAAAAAGTTAGAACTCGTAGGAAAGTTTGGCGGCGCCAGAAAAAATACATTCTGCATATCTTCGAAAAATTAGCTTTTCCTGATTAAAGACAAAAAAACTTTTTTCCTAAGCCTAAAGCAAAACCTAAAAATCAACCTAAACAACAAAAAAATAAGAACAACTTTAAACCTGTTTAATGTTGAATTAACTGCTGAACATGAAGGATTTTTTTTGTTTTCTGTATTGACTTTTAAATAAAAAAACTTTGAAACACTTATGGATACTCATATAATCTAATTTTCATTACTTCTTATTTCAATTTTTGTCTATATATTATGTTTTATAAGAAGCAAAAACTGAAAGGTAAATAATGAATTAAATACTGATCGAAAAGAAATTAAACTGGTGTCATTTTTTCATGTCTTTTTGTATTATACTTTGTCTTAAAAATTGATAAGCTTAAAAAAAACTTTTCACGATATTAAATTTTCTTTAAAAAATATTCAGTTTATTTAATTATGGCATATTTTCTTAACATACTCAAACAAACGAACTAATGCTAAAACGTATTTTTTTGTACTCTCCAAAAACCAACAAAATAATACTTAATTATTAGTGTCAATGCTCAACTGTTTTTTGAATTAACAACAATTAAAGCTAAAGTTGATTTATATAAAAATAGAAAAAACAATGTATTTTTTTCTAAATGTAACATTTTAACCTTCTGTGTTAAAAATTATGTTTTTAAAATTTGCCCTAACAAATTCTCGCGTATCATTTTAAAATTTATGCAAATTTTTGAAGGGGGGAAGATTTAATTCTGGTGTTTGAACCAGAATAGATCTTGGCGGGGGAATAACTATTCTGAGAGGGGAAGATCTATTCTGGCGTAAATCAGAATAGATCTTCCGGGGGGACGATCTATTCTAGAGTGACCCAGAATAAATCTTCCGGGGGGAAGATCTATTCTAGAGCGCACTAGAATAAATCTTCCGGGGGGAAGAAAAATAGGGGGGAAGATCTATTCTGCGACATACAGCATTACATAAATAAGCAAGCTTTGACTTGCAAACAAACAAACTTTATGTACTATTTTTTTCAAATTTGATTTATTGACACCACAAAATAAGTGTCACGTCTGAATTATTGTAATTTTACTGCGAAATGAATAATAAAATAACAAAAAACACGCTGTATTTTATTATAATAATGATATTATGTTTGTAGTCTATTTCATGAGGGCATTCAAAAAAAAAAAAAAACCGCCAGCCATATATTACGGTATAAAGTGGTGGTTAAAGACCGTTCTCCCATTAAATAATAAACAAATAAAAATAATATCAAAATAAATCAAAATTTTCGGTTTCTTTTAGACATATTTATCGTTTTTACAAATCAAAATATATATTTTATAAATAAATTGTTTTTATTGAAATTAAAAAAAAAACAGTCAAAAAGTAATATTTACGCGACGTGATACATACATAGTGATCACCATACCACCATGCATAGAACGTAGATCCAAAAATTAAGGAATGTATGATGTTATTTTCAATATTCAAACTTTTGTGTTTTTTAAATTTTTTTTGCTAAATTTTAATATTCAAACTTTTGTCTTTTCTTATATTTTTTGCTAAATCGGTCATATAAATATTTGACTAAAACCTGCAATGTTTAATTTTTACAGTGAGTTTTTAAAATATTTCATATTTTTATAAGGAAAAAGTCATCACCGACTGTGTCACTTTATCGTCTTCTTGACTACAGCAAAATGAGTCAGAGTCGTTATAAAATACACGATGATTGTGACTCTTTCTATAGTTATAGGTTCTGCTTAAATTCCAAAGAGTCATAATTCGCGTGGATTTTATACGAATTGTGACTCGTTTTACGAAGACCCGCTGGCTGACGGCCTTTTTTTAATCGCACAAGTCCAATTTTTTTTTTTAATCTTTTTTTAATCGCACAACGTGCCGTTGTCATTTTAATGGCCAGTATTTTTTTAACACGCATTCTGGGCACCGATACGTTTAATGCGAAACTTTTTTCACATTTAGTAGTGCAAATGCATCGATCCCTTTCGTTACGGTGTTTTTACACTTTCTTGATTTTTTGAAAATTAAAAACACCTCGTGTCTTCTTAACGAGCCTTTGGAACGTTTTCGCCACAGTAAAAGATCGGCTTTTACACTTTCTTGATTTTTTGAAAATTAAAATGATTAAAATTTTTTTTGAAATTTTTTGAAAAATTAAAAAAATTAAAAAAAAAATTAAAAAATTAAAAAAAATTTTCAAAATTAAAATTTTTAAAAATTAATTGAAATTGAATTTGAAAAAAATTTTTGAAAAAATTAAAATTGAAAATTATAAATTTGAAAAAAATTAAAAATTTTTTGAAAAATTAATTAAATTATTGAAAATTAAAATTGAGGCACACCTATTTAAACATTTCTTGATTTTTTGAAAATTAAAAACACCTCGTGTCTTCTTAGCGAGCCTTTGGAACGTTTTCTCCACAGTAAAAGATCGGCTTGCATCAATGAGGAATCGCTGTCTGACGGCAAATGCAAATTGGAAACCTGCCCGTTACCCGTTGGATTCGCTAAAAAAAATATTAAAAATTATTAGAATAATTTTGGAACATTTCACCCCTATAGTCCACTTGCGAATATTTTTTTTGTTTTCCCTTTCTTATAGACCTTGTCGCCGTAACGCTTATGCGGCCATATGCTTATGCGCAAATATAAACATAAATATAAAGAGAAATTATTTAATTTTGAACAAAATTAATTGAAACTAAAGCTTTGAATACACTCAACTTGTAAAAAGAATGCTAGAGAGTAAAGCTTTACTGAAGAAATTGATAAACCGGTAAAATTTACAGAGCTCTGAGGCATAATATTTTTAAAGTGGACAGACAACCGTGTCACAGTTTTAACAAAAAAAGTCACATGAAAGAGCAAGAACCGCTCGCTCTAAAGCTTCTAAAGCATATTTCAGCCAGTATCAGCAAAAATAAATAACAAACAAAGTATCACAGTGTATTTAATTTGGTTCCTATTCGCGCATCACTTTCGCATTCTTGTTCGCATAAAACAAGATACGCAAGGCCGATGTTACAATCGAATAGGACAATAATAACTAATAATCAATATTATCACACTGAAGCGTGTCTCAGGCGGGATTCGATCCAGGAACTTTCAGTAAGAAAGACACAAGATCTGCCACTGCGTCAATTTATATATAGTATATGGTTGGGCATTCTTCAAGAATAACCCATTTAAGTGGTCACCGGAAAGAAAATACAAGATGGACTACTTTAAACATGGACGAACTACTTGTTTAAAACCGTTATTTTTCAAAAACAACCCATTAAATTAAAATTATTTTTTAATAAATCTTAGACAAAGTGATAAATTTTTAAAAATTATCATGAAAAAACTCATAAACAACCTGAATCCTGGACTAAAGACCTTAATTTTCCTAAGCAACCTAAGCAAAACCTGAAAATCAAACAAAACATTAAATTTAGCTTAATTTTAAGGTTTTGCTTAGGTTGCTTAGGGAAATTAAGGTCTAGAGTCCACGATAAATGTTATTTGTAAGTTTTATCACGATAATTCACTTGAAAAATATAACAGTTTTAGCAATCCATCTTTCCGGTGACCACTTAAATGGGTTATGCTTGAAGAATGCCTATCGTTGTTACTCTAGCACAAAGAGTCACAACCAGCATAAAATCAACGTGACTCTGACTCATCCGGATTTTTTCTGTCTTAAGATATAAAAAGAGTCACAGTTACAAGTGTTTTACGACGTTTCTGATTCATTGTGTCGGATTAACGACGATACGCATGCAGTATACCTCCGAACTGGCGACCGTGCCAGGACTTGGACAGGGACAAAGAGGTAGGCATGGTCATATGCGAGGCTGGACGGCCGTGGTGGTCGTGCCCCGGGGACGACAAGGGGCTGTCGCTACTGGCCGGACTCAGAGCTTCCTCGTTTTCGGGGGAATTCTGTCGAGAAGGTCTGAAAACACCAGCGAGATTAGGAGAAAGTCTTAAAGATCCAGAAATATTATAAAAACGCCGTCGAGATTAATAGAAGTTCTTAACACAAGCAAGATTAAAATGGGAATAAATAAGAATGTGCATAGCTTTGTCTTGTATAATTACCTGGAAAAACAACACTGTAACATCTTTCGTTTTGTCTATATTTAAGTTTGAAACAGAAACTTTAAATCCAAGAAACTTGAAGCTATCAAACGATTTTATATATAATTGTAGACTTGAAAATGGGAATTTCGTCTTAGTTTTAGGAAAAGGCTTTAGCGATTTTAAACTTTGAACTCCAACGTTCCCTTTCCCATTTCCGGTGTCGCATGATATTTTCGCCCCCCTATTTATCGCCGGCCGGCGATTTCCTCATAGCGCAATGCCATGATATTTTAGCCCCCCGGCGATTCTATCATAGATTTAAGCCATTATATTTTCGCCCCCCGCCGATTTCCACATAGACTTAGCTATGATATTTTCGCCCCCTCATTTTTTTTCGCCCCCCCTGTACTTTTCATTTTAGGAATGAACTTTCATTAGTTTTATGGTGTATTCTTTGTAACAAAGTTCTTTTTTTGCATTTCAAATGTAGTTTATATATATATATATATATATATATATATATTTTAATAAATAATTTACTTTTCGTGACCAATATCCAAGACTCTTAAAACAATTTTAGAATTCTTTAGAATAAATTATTAAAAACGCACTGGTTTATAGTTCAATAAGGCTTAAAAATATTACAGAGAAAATAAGGTTATGATTTAATTTTTGAAAATTATTACATTTTATTCTGTGTTCTTTTTCATAAACTTCGTTGGACATGTCCGTTGAATCATTAATCAGAATTAATTCGGCTTCACTTTAGTTTTACCGAAATTTATATCATAAAAATAAACGACAAATATGGACTTGATATAGTAATGATCTTTCGAGCTCTGGGCTCCGAAAAAGAGCTTGCTTTTCGGAACTCCGGAGCTTTTAAAACGATAAAAAATAAAAATAAAAATGCTAATAAAATAACTCAAAAGATATTTCAAAATTAAGCTGAAGCGAAGCCTCTGTTTTTGAGGCTTCGGACCGGAGCATCCCCAATAGGCAGGCACCTTGCACTGGAACTCGGTTTATACATGAAGTATGCAATATACATAAGTGTCACCATAATGGATAATTACCGTATCTCCTACTTATCTTTCGTAGTATGCAGATAACAATAAATCCGCGCTTTCGATCCGTATTGATCGAAGATAAGTGAGTACGTAATATCTATGGTGACACTATCTATATCATCTATGTATAAACATGAGTGAAGGGCAATTATATCCTAGACTATGGTTTGGAGCTTCGAAGACTTTGAACTGCGGGGCCCTATTTTCGTATAATTTCATTTTTAATTAATATAAGAGGATACCATAAATAATTTTGTGAAATTTTTTGACTAATTTTCAAAATTATTAAAACATAAAAATTGTTATAATATGGCATATAAATATTTATGTTTTAAGCTTAAATAGCCTAAAACACTCATAAGGAGCTAGCTCCACTAGAGATCCCTACCTATAAGACCGAGCTACAGAGCGGGATATGAGGGTGAGAAACAATCCAGGACCCGAAGCTATCTTTTTTTTGTGTTTTTTTAAAGAGATACCTTATATAAAAAAATTTTTGTAACTATTTTTTAAAAACAAACAATAAAAACTATTGAAATTCACAAAAAACTAAAAATGGTTCAAAATAAATAAATTTACATACTCATAAAAGGTGGGAGAAAACTCTTTTAATTTGAAGCTAATAGAAGATTAAGAGTATATATAGACAACTAAATAAAATATAATAGTATCTTTTATTTTTTTTTATGTTAATTTAATCACTCTTCGTGATTTGTAGATTTTGCAATGAGTGAATTTTCAAAGATAAATATCACTATTCGTCACGTAACACACGACAAACACATTACAAGCTATAAATAACGGATGTGGTCAAACAAAATTGTTTTATAAGTATAATATCTAAATTTTTCCTTTTTTCAATGCATTTGATAGGGAAAGGGGGGATTTTTTATAGACGATCAGCCATGAGGGATTCGCCCCCTATAAATATTAAAGGGGGGCGGAAATATAATGATGGGGGCGAAAATATTATGGCTAGTGTATATGAGGAATTCGCCGGGGGTGGGGGGGGGGCAAAAATATAATGGCCCTCATCTATGAATAATTCGCCCGCCGGCGATTCTATCATGGAGGGCGAAAATATTATCCGACACCGGCTCCAAGTTCAGTTTTAAATTTTCTCAAGTTTACAGGTCCTAAATTTATGCATAACGTGTGTGGGACGTTACATTTTTCTACATTGAACACACTCTAATTAAAACCATTGTAAACCCAACTCAGGACTCGATTTTTTTTAATTAGGACCAAATAGCAGTAATTAGGGACAAATGGCCCCGATCAAAAATTATTCTAATTATGGATCGCTTTATCCCTGTAAGGGGCTGGTTTATACTTATGTAAAAACGTCCTTTGGACAAAGTCCAAAGGACGGTTTTACATACGTTTATACGCTGTATTTGTCCTTTGGATTTTGTCCAAAGGACGTTTTTACATAAATATGAACCAGCCATAAGAACGACTCTTATCCTGCCTCCGGAAGACTGGAGACAGGTAGGAGGCAGGTAAAAGTGCCACGGAAGCAGGTAGGCGGCCGGTGGCCATGCCTTCTATGTTAAACCTGTATATGTTAAAGCATATACAGGTTAAGAGGCAGGTAAGAAGTAGGTAAAGGCATACATGGGCAAGTTGGTCCGGAGTGGGGGGGTTAAACCCCAAATTAGGGGAGGGTTAAAATCCGAGAAACGCAAAAAACCCTTATCCTTTTTTTCTGGAGTGCATTTTACCCATATCGTTTTTTCGATTTTGAAGGAAAAATAGGTAAAAAACGCAGATTTTAGGTAAAAAAGCCCTTTTTATTGCATTTTTAAGCTTTTTATTGCTTAAAACATTCATTTTGACCTCAAAACTTAAGTTTTGAGGCAGTTAGAAGTCATTTTAAAGACTTTTTTCTTCATTTTTCCAAAATTGGGGGGAGGGGTTAAGCTTTTCTCCCCCCCACTTCTGAGTGAGGGGGGGTTAAACCCCTCTTCTCAGAATGTGGGGGGTTAACCCCCCCAACCTTCCCCCCTCGTGCCCATGTATGACTAAAACTACCTCAGACGCAATTATGAGGCTGGATGGAGGCAGGTAAACTTACAATGAAAACAGGAAAGAGGCAGGTCGGAGACAGGTGAAGGCAGCAAAATTATCAATTGATGCAGGTAAGAGGCAGCTAAAAAACTGTTTTTTTAATGAAGGCACTCTGTTCTTATCGATTTATTTTCAGTGTGCTCCAATTGAGAAACTCAATTTGTCTGTAAAACATACTACATATTCCTTTATTTTATGCTAATGGGGACTTATAATTATCTTCTTACCGTTTTGGTACACTCACAAAAATTGATAAAAGTGTACTTATACAAATTTGTTAGAGTACTAATTTATCAAAATTTTGTTTTAGTTTTTTTTCTATCTAATTAAATAAATCAATAGTGCGTACCTCAAAGACCTTAGCAGTTTCCCGAACCTGCTGAATCCAGCCAGACTGTCCACGCCTTTGATTTGCGCTTGGGTTCCTTGACCGTAGCCGCTTTCAGGGTCGGAAAACGGCTTCTCGCGCTGGCTCATGTGTCTGGAGATCTTCTGATTGTTCCCGCCGCCGCGGCCGCCCGAGAGCGAAGGACCGAACGAGGAAAAGCGGGAGACGCGGTGATTTCCGCTGGTCGGATGCTCCTCGGCTGGTGCGCTAGCCTTCCGGCTCAGTCTGGACGTGGTCTTCTGGCGGATCTCCTGGGGGACGTAGACGTCGATCATTTCCGACGGTTGATACCTGTATTATCATTATTATTTCGCAAATATTATTGCGGAATTCGCTTCAAGACCTATTATTGTATATCAAATTGAAAAATTGGGCCTTGGAGATGGGCTCAATTAGCGATTCCATCACCATGGGAACGCTTTAAGCTAAGTTTATACCTGCAAATAAATACTGGCATGGCATGGCATTACATAAAAAATCAAGACTATATGATAATAATTTGTTCAGTGAACCAATTACACAACATACTTTTTTGTTTGATAAAATCTACGTCTAGTTTTTTACGTGTTTAAACATTTCATTTTTGATGAATATATTTACATCTCACCATACTGCTTTAAACTAACAAACAATAGTTGGTGTTGGAATCTAATGAAAGGCAATGGAACCCAGTGAATCGTTTACAATGTAGTTTGTTGACACACCATCAAGGGCCGGTTCACACCGGAGTGGCAGCTGATAGGTGACGCACAGCGCAGACAGTTTACACCGCAGCAACAATGAGGGTGTAATGATGTAAACGCGCGCGTTCACTATCCACTATCCACTGCCACTCCGGGGTGAACCAGGTCTAAAGGCCGGTTCACACCGGAGTGGCAGCTGATAGGTGACGCACAGCGCAGACAGTTTACACCACAGCAACAATGAGGGTGTAATGATGTAAACGCGCGCGTTCACTATCCACTATCCACTGCCACTCCGGGGTGAACCAGGTCTAAAGGCCGGTTCACACCGGAGTGGCAGCTGATAGGTGACGCACAGCGCAGACAGTTTACACCGCAGCAACAATGAGGGTGTAATGATGTAAACGCGCGCGTTCACTATCCACTATCCACTGCCACTCCGGTGTGAACCGGTCTTAACTGCTAACTATTTGATTCAGCGTTTCTACTGCTTTGGAGCAACATACAAATCGACCATTTAGAACAAAACTTATTCCAGCGAGGACGGCTCTCAAACTGCAATCCGGCAGGTTGGAGGCAAGTAAAATGCAGCAAACCCTGCCTCAGAGGCAGGTGAGAGGCAGGGTGGAGGAATTCAAAACTGCCCCTTAGGCAGGTAGAAGACAGGTGTTGCTCTCAAACTGCATCCGGCAGGTTGGAGGTAGGTGACGCACAGCGCAGACAGTTTACACCACAGCAACAATGAGGGTGTAATGATGTAAACGCGCGCGTTCACTATCCACTATCCACTGCCACTCTGGGGTGAACCAGGTCTAAAGGCCGGTTCACACCGGAGTGGCAGCTGATAGGTGACGCACAGCGCAGACAGTTTACACCGCAGCAACAATGAGGGTGTAATGATGTAAACGCGCGCGTTCACTATCCACTATCCACTGCCACTCCGGTGTGAACCGGCCTTAACTGCTAACTATTTGATTCAGCGTTTCTACTGCTTTGGAGCAACATACAAATCGACCATTTAGAACAAAACTTATTCCAGCGAGGACGGCTCTCAAACTGCAATCCGGCAGGTTGGAGGCAAGTAAAATGCAGCAAACCCTGCCTCAGAGGCAGGTGAGAGGCAGGGTGGAGGAATTCAAAACTGCCCCTTAGGCAGGTAGAAGACAGGTGTTGCTCTCAAACTGCATCCGGCAGGTTGGAGGCAAGTAAAATGCAGCACACCCTGCCTCAGAGGCAGGTAAGAGGCAGGGTGGAAGAATTCAAAACTGCCCCCGAGGCAGGTAGAAGACAGGTGTTGCTCTCAAACTGCATTCGGATGGTTGTAGGCAAGTGCAATGAAGCACACCCTGCCTCAGAGGCAGGTGAGAGGCAGGGTGGAGGAATTCAGAACTGCCTCGGAGGCAGGTAGAAGACGGGTGTAACTGGGTCCTATATTAAAGCATATACTTGTCAGGAGGAAAGTGTGAAGCTGCTAAAACCGCCTTGGAGGAAGTAGGAGACAGGGTAGTGGCAGGTAGCTTTATAATGCAAGCAGGGAGGAGGCGGGTTGGAGGCAGTGAAATTTGTAATCAAGGTAAGAAGGAGGCAGGTAACTTTATGATGGAGGCAGGGAGGAGGCAGGTAGGAGGCAGTTAAACCTTCATTTCCAATTAAGGTAAACCGTCCTTACCGAGTTATAATAATAATAAAAGATCGTGTACCTGTACTAATGATCGCTGGAGTTGGCTTTGTTGGGGAGTCCCGCACCCAAAAAGGTGATACCTGGCGGATCCTTGAACCACACTTACATCAGGGCATATGAATAGGAGATCGTGTACCTGTACTAATGATCGCTGGAGTTGGCTTTGTTGGGGAGTCCCGCACCCAAAAAGGTGATACCTGGCGGATCCTTGAACCACACTTACATCAGGGCATATGTTCCCAGCGAACCATTAACAAACCGAGTTGCTATGATAATAATAAGAGATTGTTTACCTGTAATAATGATCGCTAGAGTTGGCTTCGTCGGGCAGTTTGTCCACGTCCACGGTGGTCCGTCGGTTGTACAAATCCGACGGGTTGGTCCCTTTGCCGAGAGCGTAGAGCCGATCCGGCATGGAGATTTTCCTCTTCACCAAGGAATTCTCCCGACTGGACATGTCGTACTCGGAAGTCTAAAAAAAACAATTTGCATAAAGTAATTGACTTAAATTCGGTCAGGCCATAATTTCGGCCACTGACTGTTAGTTTTGCCGCGCGCAAAAATATAAAATGAACCGCGTCTGGCTGCAGTGATTGCCACGTCTTCTATCTAACCGTACGCAGTTCGTTTCGTAATTTTGCCATGGTAAAGTAACACCCGTGGCCGAAATTAAGGGCTGACCGAATTTAAGTCAGTTACCCTAACCTTTTTTTACCCGCACCGTGCAAGAAGAATTGTAAGAGGAGTATTGTAGGTTTGCTTCAAGGGGTAACTTTCCTTTATCGTTACTATCCACACAAACATGGAGAAGATATTGCATTATATTTCACTTGTGTGAATTCCGTTAAAATTCTTCCTTCAAAAAATATGATTAGTAGCTGTATAAAATTCTAAATTTACGATACTTGTAGATATACTCATTTTAAAACTACCTAAATTTGTAAAAAATTAGGTTTTAAAAAAACACTTGAAAGAAAATAACCTGCAAAATTCCGGATCGTTTCCGAAACACCGGGTCGCCCATGTTATTCTTTTCTAATGAAAAATTAACCAGTCTTGGTTTAACTAAGTTATTCAACAAAAATTAAAAGTAACATTTTCTAATATTATAAAATTTGACCATACAAATTTTCCATGAGTGAAGTTCTGCTGACATGATTTCTGTTGCCGGTTTTTTTATTAGTCGATTTAGTTTACAGCAAGCTATTCTGACTTATGATTGGCTGTTATAGCCAGTAAACAGACTTAACAATTAGACCACCGACATGTTGTGCTAAAATTCACGTTTTTAAGCTGTAAAATTCAGGTTTTTAAGCTCTTATTGATTATTGCATCAAATTTTCGAAACAAAAGCTACACAAAATCAAAAAATTTTCCCCTCTCTGTTTCATACCTCAGAAAAAATTCTATCTGGAGGCATACCGTTTGCATGTCATTTTTTACTATGAGATTTTTCTTGTATATTTTTACAATCAATATAAATTCATCCGCAGTCAATAGGAATTTCCAACAAGAGTTTTAACAGCACTATTTTCCGAACAAGATGTATACCCTTCGTTAGGGGAAAGCCTTTAAATTTATTTCAAACTATTCCTAATTAATCAAAATAGAGAAATATCATCCATTTTCTCAGAAAAGGCAGAAATTCTGTTCGTTACTAACCTTATAATTTTGCCAATTCTAATAAAATCTTTTGCGTGAGCGTTTTCTTTTAATAAATTATGAATTTCGTAGTTAAATGACAACATAACGCTGTTACTGTTAGTATATGTTAAATTCAGCTTTTGGCTGGGGACTTTCACCCCGCACCCACAAAAGGTGGTACCTGGCGGATCCTTGAGCGATTGCCTTTAGAGCTGACTCTTGGATCAGAGTAATGAACCCAGCGAAACATTTGCAAACAGAGTTTGCAAAAAACGTCTCAGCTGGCGGGGGCCTTAGAAAACTAAGGGTGCATCCCCATGGTTCACTACCGGATCTTTTAAGGTTAAATTCAGCTTTTGGCTGGGGACTTTCACCCCGCATTTAACCTTAAAAGATCCGGTAGTGAACCATGGGGATGCACCCTTAGTTTTCTAAGGCCCCCGCCAGCTGAGACGTTTTTTGCAAACTCTGTTTGCAAATGTTTCGCTGGGTTCATTACTCTGATTCAAGAGTCAGCTCTAAAGGCAATCGCTCAAGGATCTGTTAGTATATGTATTTATTTATTTATTTGTACAACCGCCCCCAACTGGTTCATAACACAAATGAATATGATAGCAGAAACAATGCGTATTATAAAAATAACGGATTTTTGATTACTTTTACTTTTAAATTAACTTAAATTTTAAATTTCATTTACTTTTGTTTTTTTCTTCTCGGTTTTTGAAATTTCCATTACTTTTGCTTCTAATTTAACGATTTTAGGTAAAATTTAAATAACTTTGTAATAAGATGAGTAGCAGAAGAAAATCTTTAAAATGGCTAACACGAAAAATGCCCTCTACTAAGGAGACCAAAAGACTATTATAGTAAAGTTTATACAGAAAGAGCTAGCAAAAAAGCTAGCTCCAGAGCTCCTAACATCAGGGTTCTGCTCCGTATGTCTAAAAACCGAAGTTCGATTTAGGAGCTCTGAAGCTTGGAGCTAAAAAACATATATACTATTCAGAGCGAAATATTTTAAATCGTTTTTAAACGTAAGATTTTGGTTCTGCAGAATGGCACTAATGCAAATTTTATTCAAATGTTTATATTTTTAGCTTAAATAGTCTGAACAAATACTCATAATATAATCCATAGTTTTGAGTTAATTCTGTGTTAATTTTGAGTTAATTGTGAATTAATATTCTGGATTTTAACCAAATAAATAAAATAAGTTTTTTTTTTAATAATAATTTTTAGCCAGTATAGAATCAAATGTGTTTATTTATCTAAAATCAATAAAAAAATTTTTGTGAAAATCTTTTGTACAAAATAATAAAAATTTATATGCGCTTTAAAATTACATTCATTACAAACTTCCCTTAATACAAATTATTTCGCTTAATCATTTTTGTGGTTGGAAATGATTTAGCACAAAAAACTGGGTCTTGAACTGAAGTCTACGGTAATAATGGCCGAATAATAAAGTACAAAATAAAAACCGGTACAAAACTTTTCAATAACAAACAGTTTTCATTATTTTATTTATCATATTAATTTGTTCCAAGAACCAGCCGGACGGTGGTCGCACAAATAAATACTAAATAATATAATAAAAATAATATAATAAATAAATAAATAAATAAATAAATAAATGATAAATACAATAATGCCTGGTTCACAGCGGAATAACAAAGTGACAAGCGTTCATACCGCAGCTACAAGGGACAGTGTAACTGTGTAAACGCTCGCAAAACACCTTGTCATTTGTTGGTGCGAAGCAGCTTTAACAGCGTCATGCTGGTGATTTTCAGCTTTAAAACACGAATGAAAGCTGGATCTTGAAGCTACGTTGGCAGTAATAGTTAGTAAATAATAAGACAAAAATGATCTTTATAAAAAATTAAAAAAAGACTTAATCGTCGTTACTACGGCAAAATGAGCCACAATTCGTATAAAATATACGGTGTCCGGAAAAAATACCTTCTGCAAAATATCTTCCGGGAAAAACATCTTCTTTCAGCAGTAACTTATTCAGTATTATTAAAAACTTTTAAAGGTTTTTTTGAACTTTTTTATGTCGTTTTAGCTTGATTTTAAGGTTTCGCTTAGGCTTAGGAAAAAAAAGTTTTCTTTAGTTAAGAATTTAAAAGTCTTTCAAAAGATATTCTTTCCGAAGATATTTTGCAGAAGGTATTTTTTCCGGGCGCTTTCTAACTACAGAATAAGTCGCAAAATGTATTTTTTAATACATTTTGCTGTAGTAACGACGTAATACTACTAAAATCTAGGCAGAATGAACCCGGGTTCAAAATGCGGAAGAAACGAAAACGCAACTAAGGAATTAATCGCAGCAGGAAATTTTGTTAACTGATACATTAAATAGTTTTTTAGCACAAAATATTTTTTCTTTAATTATTTCTAATGTATATGCCATTTCCTATGCTATGCAGGTGTCTATAAATTTATTTATAAATTACTTTTTGAGTTACTTTTATAAATTGAGGCCGTAAACAAATACAAAATTGTTAATTAATAAAATTTTAGATTAAAAGACAAAATTATCTCCTTAGCAGAAAGGTTATAAGCTTACTTAAAAAATAATTTGTTAGCATTTTTCTTGAAAGTATAGCTATATCAGATTGTTGGGTTTTTTAAATTTTAGAAATTTATTCTAATATTTTTTTAATGTATTTTTTAATCAGTAAAAAACTTAACATTAATAAAAAATAAAAATGGAATTTTGAACTATGAAATAAATTTTAAAAAAAGTGAAAACCACAAACAGTAAAAAATTAAACTATAAAGTTTTGTTTTTGCTATTTACAAAGTTTCATTGTTTTGTATTTTTATTTTTAATTTTTTTTATTGTGAATAACACCCTGACTCTTCAATCAAAAATTTGGTAAATAGGTACATATTTTTATTTTAAAAACTCCAAAAACCAGCATACTTTTATTTAATTTATTTATTTATGGTTAAATCAAACCTGGATAACTTTAAAATTGAGACACTAGAGAGGAACAATTAAATTTTGCGGATATAATTTTTTTACAATTCTTTTACTTTTGGTAAATAAACCTAAAGAAGAAGTATTATATTTTTTTTAATTTCCAAAAACACTTCTAAGGCTAATTCATATTTATGACAAAACGTTCTTTGGACTGGACTTTGTCCAAAAAAAGAAAACTTTAAATAGTGGGGATTTTACAATTTTTTTTCGCTTTGCCAACAAAAAGTTCGGATCTACAACGTGTGATATAGGTGGTACAAAAATAGACGATGGTTCTTTGTGTGTTGATAATTTTGAAAAATGTAATTTATTCAATGAGTACTTTTGTAGCGTTTTCACAATTTTATACCATACTTTCCAAAAAGAGTGGGCATTAATGATGGTAAATTTTCTTTTCGTTTTCTCGTTGGTTTAGTTGAACGTAAACTCAAAAAATTACCAAATAAAATGGCACAAATCCCAGATCAACTTCCAGCTATTTATCTAAAAAATTATCCCACTACAATTTCGGGGCCCCTACCCAAAATTATTGATTTATCCATGCTATCAGGAACTGTTCCTGACGCATGGAAGGATGCTTTTATTTTACCTATTTTTAAAAAGGATGCTAGTAGTCAACGCCAAAATCACCGCCCAATTTCACTAACCTGCATAACTTGTAAAGTGATGGAGAGTATAATCGTTGATGAATTATTAGTCTACTTAAATAACAAAAACCTAATTCACCAAGACCAGCTGGGTTTTGGTGTTCGTTCTCAAACGTAAGTCAGCCGGTTTGCAGTTGTTATCTACACTTTCTGATTGGCTAAAAACTATTGAAAATAAAAAGTCTGTCGATGCCATGTATATAGACTTTTCCAAGGCCTTCGACTCCGTCAGTCACCGAAAGCTTCTGGCGAAACTCAAGGCTTATGGAATGATATGAACTGTTAAGTTGGATTTCAAGATTTTTAACAAACCGTAGGCAAAAGGTAATTTTAAACGACAGCTCTCCTGAAGCTTGCAAAAACTTTGTATCATCTAGTTATGTGTATGTCACTAGCGGTGTATCCCAAGGCAGTGTCCTTGGCCCACTACTATTTCTAATTAACATAATTGATTTGCCAGATTGTCTCGATTCCAAAACATCTGTCAAGCTGTTTGCTGACGACGCCAAATTTTATTTCATAATTGATGAGCACACAACGCATAAAAATTTTCAAAAAAACCTAGACAATTTTTGGGCTTCAAACTGGCAACTCAACATTGCAATAAATAAATGTAATGTCATGCATTTTGGTTATAAAAATCCTAAATGCAAATACAAGCTTAACAGTATAGAAATTGATAGTAAAGAATTTATACGTGACTTAGGTGTTTTAATTGACTCTAACCTAAAATATGTCTGCCTGTTCCTCTATAGGGCGCAAAGTGGGTTTTTTTTTTTTTCGCGCTTTTCGTACTACTGATATGTCTGCGTTGCTCTTAGGTTACACCTCTTTTATTCGACCCCTTCTTGAATTTGAGTCAAATTTGAGGACAAATTTTAAGGAGCATTCATACTTCGTCCAATAGAAAAAGTCCAAAGGACGTTTTTCTAAAATTTCCCATTGGACTTTGTCCAAAGGACTTTTGTCATAAGTATGAACCAACCTGTAGATTGACCAAAATCAAACATTTTGTTCCTGTTCTTTGGACGCTTTGAAGGAAGCATGTCGGCTTTGCAGCAAATTTTAGCTCAACGGTTAATAAGGAATTAAAAATAAAAACACAATGTCTTTTAGATACTTAAATTTAAAAATTCAAATAGAAGAATGTTGATAAAACCCCAAGATAACCAAAAACTTAACTTTAAATTTTGGTTCAATTTAGAAAAATATTTACTATTCAATACAGCCATTAAAAAAATATTTTTCATCTTAGGTTTTACAGTTATTGTATGATATTATTTTATATTTTAATATAAAAGCCAAAATTATACTTTTTTTAAAAATCGAACTGCGTAGAAAAACAGCTTTTGCCACTTTTAAACTGAAACTTTAGTTTAAACTGCAAATTATTAGAAATTTTTAAAAACACACTCCTTACACTATACATCATGAAAAAAAACCATGTTGTATGGTGTATCGTGTCTGGTTTGTTATTAAAATGCAACTATTTTTATTTAATCCAGATTTACAGACACCAAATTATCGCCCTCTGCATCAAGGAGAAACAATGAATAAATTCTCATGCTAAAAAAATAATAAAAAAGTTGAACAGTGTTAATGTAAGCAAGAATATGACTGTACTCTATTCAAGAGAACGTCCGACTGTACACTAAATTTCTGAACAAAATCGTACCAGCAAAGTCGCACATATTCGTAATTTTTCGTTTTTTTTTGTTGTGCGGATATAATTGCAGTGCAAAACAAAAGCATGAAAAGCAAAGACGCTCGTAAGTTTTAAGTGCATAAAACTAACACTGCGTTAAAAATTGCTGTGCGAAAAAACGGCAGAAAATGGCAGATTTGAGGAAAAAAATTGCACAAATCCGAAAAATTTTGGTCAAAATTTTAGTATTCAGTTTGTTTAGTAGTATATATTTTTGTGTTATATATTCTTGTGAAACTAAGCATTATTGAATTGTGTCACGCGTATTTTACACGTGATATTTTTTCAGCGAACGAGTAGGTACTTCACTATACCCTTTACTAAAGTTTCATTATTAAATTTTTTAACATTTTATTTGAATTTTCATTTAGATTTATTAGAATCAAATTTGAAACTTAAACTTTTTAAGTTCAAATGTCTGAAATTCGTGCGTTTAAAATATGACAAAAATACTCGATATAAAAATTAATTGTAATAAATAAGACGAAAAAATAACTTGGAACTAAAAGCAACATAAAGTTTTAGCAAGAATTAAAATATATTTTAGCATAAATTAAAAAAGATATATAACTCGTGAAAAACTAATAGAATCCTTAATTATTTTTAATTCCCAGACAAGGGCAAATTCTTTCCCTGCCGTTTTTTATAATTACTATGCGGGTGTTTATAATTTTTTTATTTTATTGACCTTTAGAGACTGAGACCTTAAATGAATAAAAATGTTAATTAACTATATTTTAGAATAAATGAAAAATATTATGACGTTATTAAAATATATTTATATGAGAACCATTCACTATTATCAAAGAAATTGTTTTTAATATATCTACTTCCAAAATACCTTCATTAAATTTTTTTACAAAATGTGGTAAATATAATTTTAATCATTTTAATCGATTTCGTGAATCATTAAAAATCATACGTAATTTTAAAAGTTTATTTATTTCATACTTTTTTGTCCTTTGGACTTTTCCCTTTGGATTTTTTCCTTTGGACTTTGTCCAAAGGACAAATTCTAAGCAGCATTCATACTTCATCCAAAGGAAAAAGTCCAAAGGACGTTTTAACTTGTCCAAAGGACGTTTTGGCTTTTTTAAAATTGTCCTTTGGACTTTGTCCAAAGGACGTTTTGTCATATAAGTATGAACCAGCCTTTATGGTTTGTTATCATGCACCTAGCTACTAAAACCATTTTGATTGGAGCAACGCTTTCAAAATTTTTTAACTTTTTACTGTGTATATTGATTTTGTAAAGCTTTCGAATTTTGCTAGAAAAAAAACACAGAAAGTGGTAATCCAGGAAAGCTCATCTAGTTTTTTCCAATGTTTTGTCGGGGATTTTCCAATGGTCTGTTTTTGGTCCAGTACTATTTTTGCTATTTATCAAAGAGGAAAATTTTGACGTTTTTTTGCAAACGTTTTGCCAATCCTATTAAACCGCATCGAACTCGTTTAAAAAGTGTAAATAACTCATTATTGCGAAAATCAGTCGCAAAAATTAATTGCTAAAAAATTGTAAAATTGTAAAAAATGACGGCAAAATAGCAACTTCAGAACGTAACTCATAAAAACTGTATTGTGCGAATGAGAACAAGCAAGTGAAAATAAAAAAAAAATCTATTTTTGACAAAGTTTTCACGTTTTATGGACACGTTAAGTAATCAGTGGCCCTGCGTCTAGCCTACTTTTATTGTTCGAAACGTTGGAATAAAAATTATATTATTTTGCCTTTATCTGCCATGCATTTAACACGCATATTTTCATATTATACATTTAAAACAAAATCCAGACATTTTTAATTGATGTTTTACTATAATTTTGATGTTTCGTTCGTTGAAATAGAAATGATATAAATAGTTACGCAATAAGAATAAGCACCAGTTCTTTTAAGGAATAACTACTTTAACGAAACCATAACCGAAAAATGGTAAAAGCACTTTTAAAAACAACTTGCGTTCCGTTTTACTGTTAAGTCTATAAACCACGAGAGCGACAAATCATTGTCTAGACGGCAGAATAAGTTCAAACCAATATAAAATACACGCGACCGAGACTTTTTTGCATTAAAAACCTTAGACAAAATACATATTAGGAGTCAGAAATATGTGGTTTTTATACCGGCTGTAACTCACTATAGCCTAGCGTTCACAAATCCAATTGACAAAAAACCAGGATAAAATTGGCGACAGAGCATTTTGAAGAAATACTAGTTTGGGGATATGCCCTGTTACTAGAAATTACATTACGTTATTTCATTAGACTTGAGTCAAGAGCAACTTGTTAACACCCCTCGATGGCTTTTATGAAAACACAAAACATTTCAGTTCATTTACGGTGTCGATTCGGTTAAAATCAATCCTGCCTAAATTTTTTAGGAACGAGCATAAATAGTTCCTTATTTGAAATCAATTTAAATTTAATCTAGAACTAAAAATTTTATATTTGATCAATCACATGTGCAGTTCCGTTTTATTGTGATTTAATTATTTCACGATATTCATAATATTTGCATATTTTTAGAATTTTTTTTTAATTTAGTAAATTTGGAGCTGCAAAATTAAGAATTTGGAGTCAAAAAAAAATTGGTTTGAGCTTATAGGTACGGGTTTTAGTGATTTAAAATTTTCGGCTTCATGTTTAGCACTTACGACTCTAATTTCCCTCAGCTTCAAGCTTCCTTAGGTCTAAGTTCCCTCCATTCCTGATTAAATTTTCAACGTACGAATATTATAAGCTACCTATATATATGATGTAAACAAGCTATAATTCCGTGTTTTTTTTTCAATAGTGAAATTAAAAGATTTGTTTAATATACAGTAATTTAATGTGATTGACTGGTAAAGATTCTTTAAAGCCATAAATAAGGAATTTGGAGCCGTCAAAATTTTTTGGGAACATAAAGCCACAAACAACAGGAACTTGGAGCCCTTAGGGAAAAATTGGTTTTAGACTTTGATTTAGGCTTCGCTTTGGTTTAGGTATAAGTTTTAACGATTTTTACTTTCAGCTCCAAGTTCCTCGGTTTCATATTGACATTATATAAGCAACTTTAACCAAATAATGCATGTCCATTAGTATGTAAGCAATTTTCTACGTTTTTAATACATATGACCAATTGATTATAGTTATTATCAGTAAAATATTGCTCAACGATTATGTATCTTAACGAGTAAAAGATTGTATCTTAATGTCTAAACTATATACTTCAGCATTTGCAATCAATTTTAGTCTATTTTCTTGCAAAAATTGTTAAATATAAGATTTTTTTTTATTTTGAATTCTAAATTTTATTTTGACCAGTTTCGCAAAAAAAACTGATTTTTAGAAAATTCATTGTTGGCATAAAATGTAAACCTTACGATATAAAAATAAACCATAAAAATTTTTTAAAATAAAGAAATAATATACCGTTGTTAATAGTCGCATTTCAAACAGTCCATGAACCAAAACAGTTGAAATACTTTTAAACTTTTTAAACGGATCTGAGGTTCTGAAATTTTTTCTGAGAGAATGATGAAACTGATTTCTTTCCGAATAACTCATCGTTTTAATATATAAAGATCGCAATTAAAAACCATTCAAAAGAGGAATAACCGCATGATAGTTCAGTCAGTTTTTCTGCCAATTTAGATTTCATTGTCTCCAGGGATTAAAAAAGCCATTTAATTGTCTTAAAACTATACAATAATAAAGTTCTGGAACTGGAAAAGATAAAAAATTGCTAAAATAAACGTGAACGTAAGATCCTGATAATATAAAGGTTTCACGAGCCTAATTTGGTAAGTTTTACTTGGAAATTAGACGCATATACAGATAAAACTGCAAAAAATATCAATTATTACGAAATCAAAAACTTCAGTTTTTTAAAAAAATTAAAAGTCTTATTGCTTATAATAATCTTTTTTAATTGTGTATGTTATTATTTTAAGCTTTTTTGCAACAAACTTACCACTTCTTTCTGATTTTTCAAACTTGAATAAAACACAAAAATTTTGATTTCAATTTTTGTTTTAGACGTATATCTTTCCGGCAAAGACCGCATCCATTTTTTCGTTGAAAATCAGAACCGTTTAAGTTTTTATTTAGCTTTTATAACAACATCCATCACTAAGTGTTTTCCTCTATTATATGCCACCGAGCATGGGCAAATCCAGGGGGTTCCAAGAGGTCTAAACCCCCTTTTATGTCGGCAAAGGGAAAATTTGGGGTTGGACCCCTTTTTGGGTCGCCAAGGATAAAAATTTGGGGTCTAGAACGGCCATTTCTTAAAAATTTTCTTGCACTTCGTTCAGCTCAGCACCACTTCCAAATTTGTGTTACTTTGTTTTGTAATCTTGATACGACCACGCTGGACCCCTCCCTATTAGATTGTTATATAGTGGTATTAAAAATTTAAAGGTTAGAAAAAGTAATTTTAAAAACATTTTCTCGCACTTTGCATGCTGTAATTCAATGTATTCATTTTTCAGTTGTTAATGTATTTAAAATTCAAAATTTTAAGGTATCAAATTGTTTGTAAAAATTTTTTTCTTTGTTTTATAGACTTATTTTTTTGAATAATAGGAAAATAATGAAGTATGTGACATAAACAAGGCACTAAACTAAAAAATTTTTTAGCCCTTTTATAACGTTTAGGATTTGGATCACCCTGAACTCCCCCTTTCGGAAATTTTGTTCAGAATTGGACCTCCCCCCCTTTCCGAAATCCTGCCTACGCCCATGCCACCGAATAAGATTTATGTTGAAAAAGACTTATGCAGAAATAAAATAAATAAATTAACTGAAAAAAATTGGGTAAACAATCATTTAATTTTGCTAAAAAAACAGTCACAAACGTTCAAAAAAACTTTTAAACGGTATTTTTAGTTGAAAGTGAAATTTTAAATTATTTGAAAATTATAAACATTACGTACAAATTTATTAGGTATTTACTAAACTTAACGGCTGCCACTTTGCGAAAAATCTAACAATCAAAGTTTTTGCATAAAATCTGTAAACATATATTGGTTTTATATAATTTGATTTTATATTTTTGTTTTTCTTAAAAAAAATAATTAGACTACAACAACATACTACTACACTGAACCTCCTTACTTAACCTCCTTACTACACCCTTATGGCTCTTCTATGTATAACTGATTCTTTTCTATTTATGTACTTGATTTTACTAAACCTACTTCTACACCTACTCATATGTTACCTGTTCTTACCCAACCAGCTTTTATACATCCAGGTGTTTTCAACCTATCGGGTGTTCATTGTACCTGCTCAGTTTACCCATTTAATATTACTATTTGTTACATTTATAGTATTTTTATTTTATTTTTTTAACTATTTACTTATCACTACCTATATGTTTATTTTAAAAATTAAAATGACATAACCCTTCGTTTTCTTCAATAGATTCTAAAATACAAACAAAAAACTTTTAATAGAAATAAACAATAGGAAACAATGAAAAAAAATTTGCCATTTTTTAGGGGAAAAAATTGTTAAATTTTGCTTTTTTAATAAAAATTTAGTTAAAGAAACTATATAAAAAATCAAGAAGTCAAGATAAATACAACTAAACATCTTTTTAATTGATATGGATAAAATATGGATAAAATGTTTTCAAGCATTTTATGCTATTTTTTGTTGTGCTGATTTAAAACAATTAAATACAATAGATCCATAATAATAATAGTAAAAAAGCATCAAAACAAGCACACCAAAATAGAGTTATTAACATTATTCGCCATGTATACGTTTAGAATGTAAGGATATTAGATTTAATCTATAGTGCTTGATTTTAAGAGGATTTCTAGTTTTATTTATTTTCATAATGACAACAATTTGACTACAATTATTACTTATAATAAAGTAAGCTTAATTTGATGACGAAGGCACAGGTATATCCCAAACAAAAATACAAGTTAATACAAGTTTTATAATATACTTGTTTTATTTTTGGTTATAAACTAATACCCTGTTCCTGCGTCATTAAATTAAACTTATCTTATTATAAAAAATACCAAGCTAACTAGCTAGCTAGCTAATACGCTAGCTAGTTAGCTAAAAAAACTTCTTAGCTCTAAAAATTTTACACATTAAACTTGAGCTTCAAGTTATATTATATTCTAAAAGTTAAGTCGAATGCGTACAATCTTTGAAGCTAACATTTTTTAAAACAGGTAGAAAAAGAAAAGACCTTTCTTAAATTTAAGCGCTTGTTCTAATTGATTGACACAATAAAAAATTACGAAGACCCATTCATAGGAATCACAGGGTCTCGTGCTAAAACAGAATAGAATTTAAATGAAAAAATGCGCACACAAAAGAGTTCAATTTCAAAACGTGCTTTGCGCAATTAGTTCCTTTTCTCCCCAAACACTTTTTATGCTCTTAGCATGTTTTTTTAGATTTGGATTTCTTATAGATGCTTTTGAGTTTGAGCTTTAAGTATTCATTTTTTAAAGCTTTAAAAGATTTGATTTTAATAGCCATGTTTTTTTAAATATTTAAAATTCGATGTTTTTTAGCTTTTCTAACAAGAAAAAACAGAACATAAATGTAATTAATATACTTTAACTTAATATCATGGTGACATTTTTTCGTGTGTTTTTTTTTCAAAAACATATCTAATAGTCTTTAAAAATTATATAAATTTCAAAATAAATGTTTATAAATAAAAAGATAATAAAATTGTGAATAAAATCTCAAAGACGCAGAATTATTTTTTTTAATTTTTCAAACTAATATATGTTACACTCGTTTCATGATAATTGCCTTATTGTATAATTTTTATTAGACTAAATGTTTAATATTATTTTACGGTCGTTTTAAATTCGAGCATTTTATTTAACAGAATAAACGGTAAATTATAAAAAAATGTTTAAATTTAACGCTCAAATGAATAAAAAAAAGTGGTACAACTAAAATACAGTTTAACAATTTTTAAGGCCCGTTCGTTCACACTTATGCACAATGCACGATGCACAATGCACAATGCATTAAAACCCCGAAAATAGGTGTTCACACTTACGCACAATGCACGATGCACAATGCACAATGCATTATCGGACTTGGAACGGCGTTCCAAGTTTTGTGCAAGTAGCAGCGCGCTTCGAAAACTTGTATGCACTTTTTTCGCAAAGTACGTACGTTGAGAACTCTTCTGCTTAAAAAACGAATCAAATAATAAATATTCATGAACAAACGAATTTACATTTCATTATACATAAAATTTAAAACATATTTTTGCGGTTAACAAAATATAAAACATAATTCTATGCAAAATAAATAAAAAAGAGGGATTTTGGGACTATATTTTGGCTTTTTTTAGCTTTGCTGACTAATAATCAGGATTGTGTATCCCAACATCGGTTAATTTGAGTTTGTTGTCAGCTTGGATTTGCAGCAACGCTATACTTTGTTATGTTTCGTTTTTTAATAAGAGAAACATGCATTTTAAACCGTATTTAACAATAGTTTTGGCTGAAAATTCCTTTTGATGCATTATGCATTGTGCGTAAGTGTGAACAGGTACTATAATGCATTGTGCATCGTGCATTGTGCATTATGCATCGTGCATTGTGCATTGTGCATAAGTGTGAACGGGCCTTTATAGGATCATTGAGACTCTAAAAATACTCTAAAAATTGCATAAAGTAATCGGATTTTGTGTCACTTTAACAATCTTCTAAAAAGTATTTTTACACTTATAGTAAAAACTGCTTAATGCTGTTTTTCTGTTTGTTTCTTGAAAAAAAAGAGTAAATACGTTGGTTTTGCTGTCCATATTATTTATGAAATAAAACTTGTTCTTGTCATTTTTTGAAGAAGTAAATTATTTGTAAAGGCACAACACTTTAAAAAATTAATATGCTAAACAATACCAAAATAAGCATTTAAAATTTATATACCTCCAATATAATTGGCTATCATTAATTTACGGTTTATTATCTGTACTCTATTTCCGACTATAAATTTATTTTCTTTTATGTATCGTCGGTCCTACGGCAAAATAAGCCGCATTCATTATAAAATACATGTGATTGTGACTCATTTTAAATTAGAAACAGGGGCTTATTATCAACAGAATGAGTCACAGTTACGTGTATTTTATAATGACAGTGGCTCATTTTGCCGTAGTAACGACGATATGATAAATGACAAAAATCTATACACACTTAAAAAATCCAATTCTGATTGCAAAGTTTGCCCAACAACTTTGCGTCTCCACTTTAAACCAACATAAATGGATAATTCTACAATTAAATTGTGACAAAAAATTTATTAAAACATTTGCGTCAAACAGCATTTACAGCATTTTTATATTAATGAAAAAAACGACGTTTTAGACTAATTTTAACTTAAAACAATCCAAGTTGAAACCTTCAGAATAAAATAAAAAGTCCTACACGTACATGACCGCACTATGCGCAAAAAAAGAGAGTATAAAATATAAACTGATATAATTTTTCATTGACAAATAAAATTAACTTGTAACAACAAGATATTACATTTTGAGAATACATCTTACATCTTAATGGTGAGATCAAAATAGTTTCGAGTTGGAAACGGATTTTACCTCAGGGCAGAGTCCACTAAAAGACAAATAACCGTTGGTCCGGTGGGTGTGCAGGAAACAGAGTATAGATCGTCGTTACTCTGACATAATGAGTCACAATCAGCATAAAATCCACGTGACTCTGACTCATTTTGTTCAGAATTTTGTGTGTTAAGATATAAAAAGAGTCACAGTTACGAGTATTTTACGATGCATGTGACTCATTTTGTCACAGTAACGACGAGATAATAAACCGTAAATTAATGATATGAGATTAGATTAGAGATAAATACACATTAAATGCATATTTTGTTATTGTTTAGCACATTCGCAGTGGTGAAAAACCTCTTAATTTAACGGAAGTTATTCAGTGTTAAACATTATGACAAAATTATGACGCTAATGAATCGCTTTAAGCCAATTAACACCGGAGAAAAATTGATCTCCAATGAACGTGGAGGGATTTCCTATTGTAAGCTCCTCCCGTTTTGATTTTCAGGGAGCGAAACACCCAGCCGCATGTCACGAATTACACCTACCATTTGAGGATTCTCAAAGCATTAACGTGTTTGTATTGGATGATCTGTACCCAGGGGACTCGGCCCTAACCAGAAAACGAGGTTATGGCTCAGTGGCAGAATGTTCGTATTGTTTACTGAAGGTCCTGGATTGAGTCCCCACTAAGACAAGATATATTGTGATAATATATGTTTGTTAGTATTGTTATGTAGTATTTGGATGCGCAGTTAGTTCCCAGTATTATCGGCCATTTGTATCTTTTTTAACGACCGCTCTGCTATTGCAATTCCTTGCTGCGCTTCAGTACAACAATTATTTAATCGCAAGGGTTACAAGAATTAACTACAATTCAATTATTCCGTTTGCAATCGATTAAGTTAATGCCAAAGTGCTGTGCAATTGTACAAAAATCTTTTATAGCCATCACGATTGCCAAGAGATCTATTTTTAATTATGAAATTTAATAAATACACTTTGTTGCAGTCGGTTCTCATACTTACACAGTGAGTAACTGAACTCAACAGCCAGGCGTAGTTTCGTTTTAGTATAAAGAATAATTCGCAAGGTAATGTTACTTAGCACTAACTGAGCAACCAAATACTATATATAACACTATTAACAAGAAATCAATATTATCGCAACGTGTCTTAGTCAGGACTCGATCTAGAGACCTTTAGTGTGCAAAAGACGCAGATTCTGCCACTGCACCACAGCCTCGTTTAAGTAAAAGGCAAAAAACACTTACTTGAATGGTGAGCGGGGCGCTGGGGGCTGGGTGAAAATACTCCTCCCTTTCGTCTTCGTCGTCGCTGTTGACGATCCTCTGGCGTCGATTTTTATTCGCCATGTAGCTGAAAACCGCAGGTGTCAACACACAGACTCGGAAGGACAAATCAGCCCGGTCCATAGAAAGGAGGATCATTTATCAGTGACTAAATTAATTGTGACGAACTCTAGCGATCCGTCCACGGAAAGGCAGTCCATGCCTCTAGGCGCGTCTATCAATAATAAACGCAATGGTATTCGGGCAATTCGGTTTTCTAGTGCTCATTGGTTAGACAACGTAGCCGCATGGACAACTTACAAAAGGATGATTTATCAGTGACTAAATTAATCGTGACGAACTCTAGCGATCCGTCCACGGAAAGGCAGTCCATGCCTCTAGGCGCGTCTACCAATAATAAACGCAATTGTATTCGGGCAATTCGGCTTTCTAGTGCTCATTGGTTAGACAACGTAGCCGCATGGACAACTTACAAAATGATGATTTATCAGTGACTAAATTAATCGTGACGAACTCTAGCGATCCGTCCACGGAAAGGCAGTCCATGCCTCTAGGCGCGTCTACCAATAATAAACGCAAGTGTATTCGGGCAATTCGGCTTTCTAGTGCTCATTAGTTAGACAACGTAGCCGCATGGACAACTTACAAAAGGATGAGCGTTCGTTGACGTTTTAAAACACTTCCCGTTATACATCCGATGTTTGTGTGTTGACACTCGGATGTTGACACTTGTGTGGGGGTGATGCACACCTTTCGTAAGCGGTCTTGGACAAGAATTCCGAGCTTTTCACAGACGGCAGGAACTGCATCACCCCCCGGGGGTGACCGCCTATCCCTGTCGTGATGCCGCCGGTTGACTTTCTGGGTAGAGTGGCGCTGGCCGGAGCGGATATGGCGCACCCGGCCCCGGTATTGATGTTCAGGCTGGGCGGAAGTTTGCCTAAACGAAACAAAAAAAACTTAAAAAGTTAAAGTTAAAAGTTTATTTAATTCGCATAAAACACGATACACACGGCCGAAGTTACTCAGCACTTACTGCGCAACCAAATACTAAATGCTACAAAATTAACATGTTAACATTATTGCAATGGAGCTCGTCTCAGTCGGGACTCGATCCAGGGAGCTTCACTATGCAAGACGTAAGTTCTTCCACTGAACCACAACCTCGACTTACAAAATATACAGACAAAATTTATATTATCGCGGTAAGGATGGCCCTCGAAATTGCCTTCGGAAGATTGAAGGAAAATAGTAGGCAGAAAAACCTGCCTCTAAGGCAGGTAGGAGGCAGGGTGGAGGCAATTACGAGGCAGAATAAATGTTTGCGGCATAAAAGAGGCAAGGTGGAGGCAGTTAAAACTGCCTCAAGGAGTCAGGTGGCACTGCCTCCTATGTTGAAGCGCATACATGTTAGAAGACAGGTAGGAGGGCAGCTAAAACTGCGTCGGAAAAAAGTAGAAGAAAGGGTGGAGCCAGGTAAATTTCTAATAGTGGTAGATAGAAAACAAGTTGGAGGCTGGCAGGCGGCAGCAAAAATGTTGATGAAGGCACGTAAGAGGCAGGTAAAACCTGTTTCCCCAATATAAGCACACCGTTCTTAGTTAGTTATAAAATAAATTGAAATTAAAAAATGGCGAATACTTTTTTAGAGTACAAAATTTACTTAACACTAGAACTAGCAAGTCAAAATCGGTAATTTAACTTTTTATTGGATATTATTATAATAAATACATGATGTACTTATTCCCGTAAAACGAGGTTATTCCCTTATCCAAACTTAATTTTCAGACTTTAAATTGAACTTTAAAATAACATATGAGTCGTTAAAAATATTTAGACCTATTAATTAAAACTGAAAGGTAATTGGTCAAAGAACATTAATTAAAATAATGCAAACTTTACAAAATTAATGTATTTTGACGAGATAATTTGCATTCTAGGCGGAAATTTGCCTAAATAAAACAAACAACTTATAAAATATCCAGAAAAATTTATATCATAAAATATTTATTGGTTATTTGGTTATTGGTTTATTAAAAAGTTCATTTAACACTACAATTAGCTAGCCAAAATTTTTAAATTTTCTTGGATATTAACATGATATAACTTAACATAATATAGTGTAGAGTACAACAAATCCAAATTCCTTTACCCAAATTTGATTTTAATGCCTTGAATTAGACTTTAAGAATAAAAAAATTCGCAGAAACACTGGTATAACGAAATGGATTTCTAAAATATGTAAAAAATGAATTTGTAAAAATATTAATTAATGACGGTTGTTAGATACCTATAGATATTCAAATTCCTTTACCCAAATTTGAATTTAGGGCCTTGAATTAGACTTTAAGAATAAAAAAATTTGCAGAAACATGACATAAACAGCAATACGTAACTGAACGAAGAGCCATTA
>JASAMX010010411.1:0-11272 GCA_030248175.1 Microlaimidae sp. YZB2_3 | reverse complement strand
AGGAGTTGCACATTTTTCGGTATATTATATATTTTTGCTATAGCCATAAGAAAGGGAATAAACGGTAAATTTTGTACCCATAGAGAGAGGCAAGCATTAGATTTTGGGGGTATCGGTGTCCTAAAATACTCCAATACGGTTACTGTTTTAATAAAATACTCCAATACGGTTACTGTTTTAAAACTGGTTCCTCACTTCGTAGATTTTATGCCCAGTAACAGTAAATTTTGGCAATGGTGTGGCAATACTGATAGGTGCTCATGGGCGTAGCCAGGGGGATCTAGGCTCGCCCCTTTTGGATCGGTAAAGGAAAAAAATTAGGGTTAGACCCCCTTTTTGTGTCGCCAAGGATAAAAATTTGGGGTTCTAGAAGGGCCATTTTTAAAAATGTTTCTCCGGCTTCGCTCCCGCTCAGCGCTCGATTAATTATATAGTCGATGTCGATTAATTATATGCTAGCGTAGTGTCTCCTTCCACTTTCAAATTTGTGTTAGTTTGTTTCGTAATCTTGGCATGATCACACTAGACCCACCCCATTTTTAATGTTTTAATTGGTCTTCACTTCCAAATTTGTTTTACTTGGTTTTTTAATCTTGATAGGACCACGCTGGACCTCCTTTAGATTGTTTTATGGTGGGATTAAAAATTTAAAGGTTAAAAGAAGTAATTTAAAAACATTTTTTCGCACTTTGCAGTGCTCAGCTGTAATTCAATAAACTCATCTTTCAGTTGTTTTGGAAATCAAAAATTTTTAAGGTATTAAATTGGTTGTAAAAAATTTTTTTTCTGGTTTTATAGACTTATTTTTATTGAATAATAGGAAAATAATTATGTGTCATAAACACGGCAATAAACACTTCGCGCGAAGCGCGGAAATTTTTTTTAGTCCTTATAACGTTAAGGATTTGCACCCCCATGGACCTCCCCTTTTTCGGAAATTTTGTTCAGGGTTGGACCCCATACATGGGCAAGTTGGTCCGGAATGGGGGGCTTAACCCAAATTAGTGGGGGGGGGGGCGTCAAAATCCGAGAAACGCAAAATACCCATATCGTTTTTTTTCTGGAGTGCATTTTACCCATATCGTTTTTCGATTTTGAAGAAAAATAGGTTAAAAACACTAATTTTAGGTCAAAAAGCCCTTTTTATTGCATTTTTGAGCTTTTTATTGCTTAAAACATTCATTTTGACCTCAAAACTTAAGTTTGGAGGCAGTTAGAAGTCATTTTAAAGACATTTTTTTTTCTCCAATTTTCCAAAATTGGGGGGGTTAACTTTTGCTACCCCCCCCACTTCTGAGTGGGGGGGGGATAAACCCCACTTCTCAGAATTTGGGGGGGCGGTTAACCCCCCCCCCAACCCCCTCCCCGTGCCCATGTATGGTTGGACCCCCCTTTCCGAAATTTTAGCTACGCCCATGTAGGGTGCTCTGCACATGAAATGATAGCAGGGTCCCTTCAATTGGTAACCTCCCGGCTTCTCTTTCTTTTTTGTAAAAAGGAATTTTTTGTAAAAAAAAAACTTTCAAATCTACACACTAGAAAGTTTAAGATTTTAACAAAAAACTAAAAATTGGAAAAACCGCTTAATAAAAATATGAAACTAACTAGGTAATAATCATAGGTGTTTTTGGTCGGGTCCGTTAGGGGGGGTCCACCCCGGGTGGAAGGCCAAAATTTTTTAGGGAGGATCCAGGCAGGGGGGTCCGGCCCCCCCAGGCGTGGTAGGGGGGTCGACCCCGGGGACGAGATTTCAAATTTAGGGGGGTCAGGGGGGTCCAGTTTTTTAGCAAAATTTTTTTAACTCAATAATTTAAGTGTTTTTAGGTCTAATATTGAATTTTATGTATTAAAACAGCCTATTTAGGCCTAAAAAGTGTATTTTAAACACTGTTTTTAACTAAAAAACCGTGTTTTTGATAGTAAATAAAAAAATATACTTCCGAATTGGTCGGGAGGGAGGGGAGGGGGGTCAGCCTCGCTAGGGGGGGGGTCAGGCCAGGGGCGTAGCCAGGATTACGGAAAACGGGGGGTTGTACTCCATACAAATTTTTCGAAAGGGGGGGGGGGTTGTAGGGGGTTGTACTCCCAAATTTTTAAAATACCGCAAAAAACACATTAAAAAAGGGTAAGATTTTTTGCGCTTCGCGCTAGGTGATTCTTTTTGTTGTTATTTGCATTGTTTTTTTAAGTTAAACTTGAAAAATTTCCGGTTGAAAGAGGTATAACATTAAAAATCGTGCGATAGCACGAAAAAAGTTTCCAAAATTGTCTTTGAAATTCATTAAAAACATCACTTAAATGTTGTAAAAAGGTATATAAATGTCGAGCGCTGAGCGGAGCGAAGCGCGAGGAAATTTTTTAAAATTGTTCTCTTCGGATCGGACCCCCAAATTTTTACCTCCGCCAACCCAAAGAGGGGGGGGGTTGCCACCCCTACAACCCCCCTGGCTACGCCCTTGGGTCAGGCCGGACCGCTCTCGAGCTTTGGGGGGGCCTGAATTTTTTCTAGGGGGGGGATCCGAAATTTTGGCTCTAGGGGGGGGTGCTGCACCCCTCTGTCCCCCCCCCAAAAAAAACACCTATGGTAATAATTTTGACAAAAATTTTAGCCTGTAATATGCGGTAAAACTTCACAGACAAAAAAAGTTGATAGGAAAAATTATTTTTTTTTAAACAAAACTCTACTTAATTCAAGTTATCATACGCGCAGTGTAAATAAAAAAACCATAAAATTTAAATTTAGCGACGCCACTGCTGCTGCAGGGTGCCAAATTTTTATTCTTGCAAATTTTAAAATACTGAAGTAAAAAATAGTTATTGCCCATAATTTTTAAATTTCGCGTTTAATTACAAAAAAAACTTGCAGCTTTAAATTTTAATGGTTTATTCAAAACATTTGTAGTTACCTAATATTCAACTCTAATATATAGTGCCTACGTTCCATAAATTTGAAAACAAAAAAAAATCTCAAGAGTTGTTTTAATACAATTTAAAGGCTACTACAGCGCCAACAGTCTGAGGAACCACGTTTTGGATAATCACACAGCTGCAGTTCGAAATTTTAAGTGCGAAAAATGTGGAAAATCTTTCAGACAACAATTTCAACTCACCCAACATCAGGTGCAGTCATATAGGCGCTGTATCGGTTTCTGAATAAATTGAAAATTTTTACCGAATTTATGTGAAATAACAAAAAAATTGTTTTATGTTTTTAATTAATATTTTAGCCTCCGATTTCCAACTGGCGTCGCGATTTTCTAAACAATATAAGATTTTAAATGTTTTTAATATTAAGCGCAGAATTTAATTTTACAGCACACAAAAGTTTTTTAAATGTTTAGATATAAATAAAGTTGCATATTGAGGATGGCTAATGAATGAGGAAGACATTTAAATATTTGCAGCAAAGTTTTAAACATTTTTTAATTTATTAGACTTTTTTTAGTTTTGGTGGAGTTGTTCATTTATAATTAAATTTTTGGCTCGCTTTCGAAACGTTAGGTGGGCTTAATCCAAAGTTTACACAGTGTTCACTATCGTAATCACTGTATAATTATACTTCTAGTTTTAATAATCAGAAAAATTTGGAATGTGTTTTGCAACATATTAAATAAATTGTTAAAGTGAAACAAACCGGTGCTTCGCTAAACGTGAGAAGAGAGCTCATGATAGGGTTCGATCCCAAACGTTCGTATGCCAACTTTGCGGGAAAACTTTTTTCACGAAAACGGGTTTAAATTTACACAAACTTCGTCATACTGGAGAAAAGAGACACGCGTGTCCCGTTCAAGGTATGGTGATGATAATAAGCGCTTTAACAGCCAAACAGAAACAGTGTAGTTGAAAAATTATACAAATAGATCAAAAACGTGGAGATCCTTCCGGATTCGGAGAGATACAAATAACATACTTGCACCAGAGAAAATTTTTAGACAATATCACGCGCAACGTCATTTTTAGCGGTTTTTTTGTTTGTTTGAGGAGTTTCATTAGCGATTATTCTTTTATCACAATTTTCAGAGACAAAAATAAACTTAAAACTTTTTAAATCAACCAAAAAGATTTATTTTAGCATTAAGCAAAATCTATATTAACAAAATTTTGCGTTTTAAAAGACACTAGCATTATTTATTATGATTCATAAGTTAATTTTTGGCCGTTGTATGAATTTAGAAAAAAATGAGGTTTTCTATCTATAACTTAAAGGGTGTAGGTGCGGTACCGAGTCAAACTTTTTGTCTTTGATTTTAATGATTTTTTGTGAAAACGTTACTCCTGCCCCCAATAGGCCACAAAAATTTTTTCGCTAAAATATTTTTATGAGTTCAGTAGATATGATCCCCCAAATATAGCGTTTTTTTTCGAAATTCTCTACTTAAATCATTTCTCAATAACTATAAAAAAGTTTAGTTATAAGTTTTGTGAAAGAAAGCGGCTGTCTACTTTAATTTGATACCTTGATTATTAAAATTGGTGCAGTATTTGTCGAGATATTGCGTTTCTCATACAAAAAACCCACGATTTTTTTCTTTCGTTAAAAACACCAAGCGACGGCAGTGGTTTGATTAAGTTTGCCCAACAGTTTGGTCTAAACTTCGTATTTTAGCAAAATAAATGTGAGATGTGACCCCCTCCCCCCAAAGACAAACTGTTTTTGGGGGAGGGGGTCACATCTCCTGAACCACCAAATATATTTCGATGGAAAAAAATTTTGTGGGTTGGTGAAGGCAGAGGTAATGTTTTCACAAAAAGATTTTCAAATCAAACAAATAAATAAAAAATCAAACAGTTGCCATGAATATTATGTATTGTAAGAGTCCCAACGTCTCCCTTAGTACTACCGGAGTTAACCTTCCCGCGGTTTTTCCCGTAACACACGTAATGCAATTTTCGACATGCAATATACAGACGTGTGCACTGCCCCCCCCGGGGTTAAAACGGGGGGGCAATTCCAAAACGGAGGGGCAACTTTTTTGAAACGGGGGGGCAATAAAACGGGGGGGGGCCAGCAGGGGGGAAGAAAAAAAAAGAGAAAAAACGGAGAATATAAGAGCAAAAAAGACGCCAAAAGGCAAAAAAGGGACAAAAAAAGCGGAAATAAGGTAAAAATAGGTCTAAAATGGCTTAAAATACATTGAAATAGGCTAAAAACTGCAAAAAATTCGCGACGATGGCGTCATCATAGGTCAAAAATGGCGTCATATTTTTAGGGTACTTTTTCATTTTTTGGCGGGGGGGGGGGGGGCAATAAAACGGGGGGGGGGGGGGCAAATCCTCCAATAAAACGGGGGGGGGCATTTCCAGACCGTGCACAGGTCTGCAATATATCCCCTCTACTTGTAAAACATAATTTATATAAATGGTATTGCGTCATTTAAAGGGTGTATAATTACATGGAGGAAAAATGGTACAGCTTACGGTGGACGGGGATCAAGGAAGCGTGCATGCAAGGGAAAGGGTGTGCGGGCTTTTGTAACTACTGATGAAAAGCTAAGTGCGCGGAATTGGATTGGTTTGAAGAATAAAATTGGGAAACAAACGATCAATCATTTAAGATGATCAGTACAGCGTCACTCAATCAAGATGCTCAAGACAGACAATCAATTCAGAACAACTTTAGTAGTTTACAATAATAATCATAACATGCCCTTTCCTTAAAACCTTTAACAAGGTTGTCCTTAGTCATATCATGCTGCACTGGCCCGTATTAGTAGTGAGTTCTAATCATAGGTGGGCAGGGAAGGGGGGAATTCGGGGGGAAGTTATACCCCCTCCCAAAATCCCGACTATAGCCGACACCCCCCCCCCTAAAATTTGGGGGTACCCCGGACACCCCCCCCCTAAAATTTAGGGGGTCCCACCCAGTACTAAAAACGCTAAAAATGGGGTATTTGAGGTATACCCCCAAAAAAATTTTTTGGACACCCCCCCCCCCAAAATTTTGGGGGTCGGGTATACCCCTCAAAATCCGAGAGGCTGCCCACCTATGATTCTAATATTGTGTAAGATGATGTGACGCGGGAATTACATGCGGATTTTACAATGTGCACTTATGTTTTGTGGACTGTATGAACGGTTCCCGGAAATTTCGCCTTCTACATTACGTCTTTCAACATCTCGTCTTCTACAACTCGTCTTCGGAAAGCTCGTCTTTTAACCATCTCGTCTTCGGAAAACTCGTCATTTCTATGCGATTTTGTAAACATACTTTTTAAAAGACGAGTTTCTCGTATTTTGAGACTTAAACAATGGATCGAAAACATTTTTTTCCTAATCCTTAACAAAACCTAAAAATTAAGTTAAATTTTATCATGATAAATTTTTATTCAATGGTTTGTTTCGAAAAACTGCGAACCTAAGCCTAAGCGAAACCTAAAAGATATGCATAATTTTATTGCTGTAAATTTGTATTTAATAGTGTGTTTTTTGAATTAAAGAGTAAAAACCTTACTATTTTCCTAAGCGAAACCTAAAAATCAAACAAAACTTTGTGGTTTGGGCGGAAACTCGCTTGGTTGAAAATACGTTTGCAAAATCGCATCCAAAAGACGAGTTTTCCGAAGACGATATGTTTAAAGACGAAATGTAAAAGATGAAATTTCCGGACACCAATGAAAGTTTGACTCGGTACCCCACTTTTCAGCTGTTTATTAGAGAACTTGTCTTGTAACAAAATAAATATTTTTATTTAATTATTGTGTTCTTGATGATTACCCAACAACACCTCGTACTCGGCTATTATCACCAAAAAAAGAATGCGGAAAACGATTCTTGACGAATTCGTCGGTGAAGGTTCACATGGAAGCTATGCACAATGAAAAACAGGAACGGAATTTCAAATGCCCTCTGTGCGAAAAAACTTTCACGTCCCGTAAAAACGTGGAGCTCCATCAGATCGTTCACTCGACGGCGAAACCCTACTCTTGCATGTTTTGCAGTCAAGCGTTCAAGAGCAAACGCACCATGATTTTGCACGAAACTATACACACTGGAAACAAGCCGTTTAAGGTTAGCTACTTTACGTACCTATTTTCAAATATCTTTTAAGCACGTTTACTATTGCGTTTGCATATATTGGCATTCTCGAGGGCTTTTCGATCCTACCCAAATACAAAATAAATTTGAAGGGTTTTAAATTTGAATTTTTAATCTCTCAAATTTAAATTTTAATATCTGAGAAACTGTTTCTAAATACATGTTTTAAATGCAAAAAAACGAACTTTTATAAATTTTTTCTGATTTTTTTCAACATAAAAATCAATATGGCAAAAATCAGGTTGAGAGAAAAACGATGTTGTAACTATTTCCCAAATTTTAATCATTTCATACCTGACCAACTTGCCGAGGTATGCTTGGGGTCAGGGTAAGCTCCACTTTTTTTATTCCGCATCTCCGTTGTAAAAATTTTCCCTCTTATGTCTTCCCACATTTTACCAATGTCCTCTCGTTAATTTAAAGCGTTACTTTTTGGGAAAAGGAGACTGTGAGATGGAAATGCTCAGTTCTTTCCATAGTTTAATATAATTTTTTTTTAGTGCGAAACGTGCGGTAACTGCTACGCGACCATATCCCTGCTGAAAACTCATTCCTTCAAACACGCACCGGAGCGACCGTTCAAATGTTCCTTATGCGACAAAGGCTTCTTCCAAAAGATCCGATTGCGCCGTCACTACGAGAACTGTCTCCGAAAAAAAGAACAAGGGGAACCCTCGTTCCCGTGCCAGGCCTGTGGGAAAAGCTTCAAAAGCCAATCACAACTGAAAAGTGCGGTTTGCTTAAATTTGCCCTTATTTTTCTAGTCTAAACATAGGTAGGCAGATGGAGGGGAGAAGTCTGGGGTAACCCTAAAATCTCGAAACTACTGAACCTCCGCCCTTCCCCCAAATTTCGAAGGGGAGGATGTAGGTCCCAGTGCTAAAAACGCTAAAAATAGGGATTGGAGTATACCCCAAAAATTTTTTGGGACGTCTCGAAATTTCAAGGGTCGAAAGTACCCTAAAAATGCGTTTTAGCAGTAAAAAATTATACATTTATGTTGGTTGGTAGCAAGGAGGGGGATCGCTAGGCCGGACCGACCGCTGTCGAGCTTTGGGGAGGGGGAGAAAAACGTTCCTTAGATTTTTTTCTGGGAGTGTCCAATATTTTCTATCTGGGGAGAGCTGACCTGTGCACGGTCTGGAAATGCCCCCCCCGCTTTATTAGAGGATTTTCCCCCCCCCCGTTTTATTGCACCCCCCGCCAAAAAAAGAAACAGTACCCTAAACTTATGACGCCATTTTTGACCTATGATGACGCCATCATCGTAAATTTTTTGCAGTTTTTAGCCTATTTCAATGTATTTTAAGCCATTTTAGACCTATTTTTACCTTGCTTTCGCTTTTTTCTTTTTTTCTTTCTCTCCTGCTTGCCCCCCCCGTTTCAAAAAAGTTGCCCCCCCGTTTTGTAATTGCCCCCCCCATCAAAACCCCGGGGGAGGGGGGCGAGCAGAGATTTGTGGGAGAGGGTGCACCGTGAACCCCTCTGTATTCCCACTCTCAAAAAAAAATCATCCATGGATATGCCTACCTAAAATTAAATTTTAGGGGTGTATTGTGTAGGTGATTACGAGCAGAAACCGGGTGGTTTAAATTTGTCTTTAATCTGATAATACTATGTTAATTATTTAGTGCACTATCCGAACGGTAAGAAATGCAAGCGCTGCGGGGAACGATTCCCGTGCAAGGAGTTCTACGACCGTCACGAAATCGCCGTCAACTCCGAACTCCTGTGCAAATGCGACATTTGCGGGGAGTACCAGTCCAAACTGAGCGCTCACAAGTCCGACGCCCATCTAATTTTTCCCGACAAAAATCCGATCATTACCATTTTGCCGCTGCAAATCTCCCTACCGGCCGCTCAACAGCAGTTTTTGGCCGCCACTAATGCGTTTTTGGGCCGGACGTTGAACGGAGACAGCGGGCTCCGGAGCCCCGAAGGAGAATTAAAGAATTCCGGAGCTACTCAGTTGGCGATGCCGGTGTTGCCCCTGCCTGTGGATCCGGGAGGGCGGACCTTGGTTATCACCGCCAATCCACTAACGGGAATAGTAAAAACGACCAGCGGGGGGAAAGCCCGCCGCGTCCGGACGCGCGTCTCTAAGTACTACCCGGGTGGCCGGAAAACTAGGGCCAAATTGGCCGCGGCAGCTGCGGCTGCAGCTTGCGGAAGCGGCAAACCGCGCAGGATCCTGCCGAAACCGACACCGTCGCAACTTAGGCCGGGGGAAATGACGGAAGTGACGATTCCGAATCTAAATTTGACAAGCTCGCGGGATTCTTTGAGTTCAGCTACGCCTCTCCCCGTGGATCTAAATCCGATCGATTTACCGTCGGGGAAAAGGCGAAGCGCGGAGGGGAAAGAGGCGTCGGTTTCGGTGGAAGAAGAAGCTTTGGAATTTTGTGGGACAATGGACAGCGACGCCCGGTGGCTGCTGGCGGAATTGAAAGCGGAACAGGAGGAAGTAGGACCGGAAGTGGGACCGGAAGCAGGACCGCAAGTGAAAGTGGTAGAAAAGGTTTTTCCAACGCAGCTGGCAGGAAGAACAATGGGGGATGGAAATGCAGCCGAAACGTCGTCCCAATTGGCGATTACGGTGGAGGCCAATTTTTCGGACGTGAAACCGGAAGTGAAACTGAGATAGGATTCAGGGTCGATAGACATAGAGCCGAGGGAACTTGGAGCCGCCACTGTTTATACAGTGCCTGTCCCAAGCCAGGATAAAGGAGGAGGGTTACAGAGGAACTTGTGGCAGTTTCTCGGTAAAATTTTCCACGCGGGATGCCTGCAGCCAGCATTATCTACTCAGATGATGTCGTCGTTAAACGGCTAGGAGAAAAGCGTGACGGAAGTCCCTGCATTCTTATTTGCTGACAAGTCTGTCGCAGTTCTGCCCATAGGTGAGCACGGTCGGGAAAGCTAGGGGGGGTGGTTACCCGGGGTAAATCGAATTTTGAATTCTAGGAGGGGGGTCCCAGGGGGTCCGGACCCCCCCTAGCTTTTTAGGGGGGGGGGTCGACCCGGGGTGCGAAATTTTGAAATCTAGAGGGGGGTCAGGTGGGGTCCGGTGTCCAAAGCAAAACAGTTTTAAACCATAATAACTTTAATAATTGTTCTTTTTATAGGATAATACTACATTTTATTGAATAAAAAGCCATATTACTGTATAAAAAAGGGTGTAAAAGCATGAATATGTGATGAAAATTCACGTTTTTGGAAGAAAATTTAGTATAAAAAAGGTACCTAAAATTTTCCCGAGGGGGGGGGCCTAGATTTTTGTCTAGGGGGGCCCCCAAAATTTCGAGGCTAGAAGGGGGTGGACCCCACCCTGCCCCCCTCCTTTCTCACCTATGGTTCTGCCGCTCCTAATGAAGATCATGGATAAGAAGGTTAAAACGGAACAATTTCCTAGCAGCCAAAGGAACAGCGAAGAATGGACCTAACCGAAGCAAGAATCTGCACCACAACGGCAAACAGAAGAAGAAGAACTTGGAGCCAAAAATCAGGAACATGGAGTGGAATGTGAGGAATTTATAGCCAAATATTGGAAACTTGGGGCTAAAAATCTACCTGGTAAATGGCTGATAAAACCTACACCTATGCCAAAGCTTAAACCAAAATCCAAATCAATTTTTATTGAAGGCTCAAAGTTCCCAAAATTTTTCTACGGCTCTTATCGGGGCGTAGCCAGGATTTCGGGAAAGGGGGGGGGTGGTGAGGGTTGCAACTCCATGCAAATTTTTTGAAAGGGGTGGATTGAAGGGGGTTGTACTCCCAATTTTCAAAATACCGTAAAAAAGACATTAAAAAGGATAAAAAAAATTTGCGCTTCGCCCTAAGTGATTTTTTTTGCTGTTATTTGCATTGTTTTTTCAAATTAAACTGGAAAAATTTAGGTTTAAAAAGGCACAACATTAAAAATCGTGCGAAAGCACTGAAAAATTTTCGAAAATTGTCTTTGAAAATTATTAGAAACATCACTTAAAAGTTGTAAAAAGGTATATAAATGGCGAGCGCTGAGCGAAGCGAAGCGCGAAAAAATTTTTTAAAATTGTTCTCTTAGGACGCCCAAATTTTTACCTCCGCCAGCCCAAAAGGGGGGAGGGTTACACGTACACCCCCCATAACGCCCTTGGCTCTTATTTATGGCTCTAAAGACCTCGTATCTTGATTGGACGCCGGTTGGGATAAACTGACCCCGAGAAAACGCAGATGAGTGATAGAATTGTTTTGTCAC
>JASAMX010010406.1:0-21632 GCA_030248175.1 Microlaimidae sp. YZB2_3 | reverse complement strand
TTTTAAAATGTTCCAATAATTCATCTAATATTTATTAACAAAGTGATAAATAATTGAACAAAAACAGATCATTTTTGAAGACTTATTTTGATTTTTTTTTTAACAAATCTTAGAGAAAATATGCGGAAGAAAAGTGTAAAATTACAAAGACTTACACCTGTTTATGTTCCTTGTTTAAAAAAGTATGGCCATTATATCAAAAATAACCCGTAAGTGAACTAAAAATGACAAGCAAAAAAATCAATGCAACTCTATAAACAATGCCATTAAAACATTTTTTCGGTTTGTCATCAAAAATTAAAAAGAAATTATTATAACAACTTCCAATTTTTATATAACTCTTTAAGATAATAAAAGTACAATTTCAACACTTCTGTACATTATGTGATAAAGTCTCACCACGTAGTATTCAAAAAATTTAAGTACGTCTTTAAAAGTTTTCATAAATATGAATTCCAGCCCCGCTAATTCTTTTTGATTTTATAATAATAGGCTTTAAAAGTGCAAAATATCTATTTCTAACTACTAGAGTTGTAACTATGAACTCTATTGCTTTTATTATTGGTAATTTATTAATCATACACAACCAACGCTAATATTATTTTTGACTAAAAGTCAATATTGAACAGTTTATCTCTTTTTTTATCTCCAAATTGTAGCCGCGCATTTATACAACAAAACTTGCGCTGAACGTGTAAACACTTTTTTTAAATTTATTTGCGCTTGTAATTATTTTGTTTTAAATATTTTGTAGAAAATAATGTGCGTGTATCAACAACCAAGTTAAAAAGTTCACCCCTTAAAAACATGGTTTTAATAAAAATTTGAATCTCCCACGTGGTTTTTTTTTGTAAACACAAAACAAAGAGGAACTAGGGTAGTGCATTTAATTTCGGCACTTTTTCGTTTTTCCAATGTAACTTTTCACTGTATGGCCCGATTTTCATGTTTGATAGCTCATTTTAAAGCTTTCACAATACTGCGTTGCGTCGTAAAAGTTTCACTGTACGAAAATTGTTTTTTTACTTAATTAAATCAGTTTAAAAAAAAAAACGGAAAATTGCCGAAATTAAATGTATGCATTTAATTTCGACACTTTACAACCATTCGTTCAGTCAAAAAGAATTAGCGGGGCTGGAATTCATATTTATGAAAACTTTTAAAGACGTACTTAAATTTTTTGAATACTACGTGGTGAGACTTTATCACATAATGTACAGAAGTGTTGAAATTGTACTTTTATTATCTTAAAGAGTTATATAAAAATTGGAAGTTGTTATAATAATTTCTTTTTAATTTTTGATGACAAACCGAAAAAATGTTTTAATGGCATTGTTATAGAGTTGCATTTGATTTTTTTGCTGTCATTTTTAGTTCGCTTACGGGTTATTTTTGATATAATGGCCATACTTTTTAAAAAGAGGAACATAAACAGGTGTAAGTCTTTGTAATTTTACACTTTTCTTCCGCATATTTTCTCTAAGATTTGTTAAAAAAAAATCAAAATAAGTCTTCAAAAATGATCTGTTTTTGTTCAATTTTTTATCACTTTGTTAATAAATATTAGATGAATTATTGGAACATTTAGAAAATCAGCCGGGTGTTATGGCAAATTTCACATTTAGTTTTTACATGTTTTTTAAACAAAAAGCAAAAAAAAAATAAATTTTGGTTTTTAACACATGGCTATAATACTAATTTCGAAATAAATTTTTGAAAAATAAATGAGCTTTTTGTAGTTCAGAAATATTAAACTGAAATTTACGTTACTTTAGAATGTATCGTTCTCAGCATTTTAACTGCTTAGTAGCATAGTGATGTTCCGACCCTCTCATGTCATGCTCCGGCCATTTAAAGCGAAGAGAGCCCTAGAGCTCTGCCCTATAGATAATAGATTTCAAATTAAGTTAAGCCTGAAACACATTCTTAGTCACTCTGTCTGCATTTTTAGGACTACATTTTACTGTTTTAAATGTTTTGAAATATTTTCGTTAAGAAAAAAAATTTGACGGAATAATCTTATACATCTCTTTAATTTGTTCATGAAATTAGTACAAAAATATGGTGGAACTCCGGGGGATTGCTCTAAAGCTACTAAAAGCGGAGTTTCGGGGAACATCACTAATAGTTTTAATATTTTCCTGGTTTTTGACATTCCTCACCTTACTAATTAAAACTTAGCAAAATAGCTAGGAGGGTCCATTCTTCAGTCATGAAAGTATATTAAAGAATTCAAACTTGCAGAAAAAAATCGTAAATACCGTTTTTTCCCATCAAATTGCTGAAAAAAACCCGTAAATATAGTCATTGGACCATTGTTAAAGCACCGGCCGAAAAATAAGGGTAACACCAGCTGGTGCTCATATCTTAAATTACTAAATCCAACCACGTTTGGTTAGCATTTAGCGGCTATTTAGTAATTCTTATCATAAAGTAATGTATTTTCTGTTAAAATAATAACGTTTTGATTTGACATTTAATGTTTTGTAATATTTGTTGACGACGAATACGGTAACATTCGTCTTACTACTACATGTGATAAATGACGTATTTCTTTGTTTACTGAATATATCGGGTTTGCTTCCTAAAATATATATAGTCAAATATAGTCAAATGTCTTGCAAATTTTATTTTGTAATTAATGGTGCCATATACGCTTGATAACGAACTGAAAGAACGCTAATATAATCTTAAAAAAACGCCAAAATATAATTTGAATTACTTATATTTTAACTTTGCTATTTTAAATATTACTGCATTAATAAAATATTACCGCATTAATAAAGATTTGATTATGTACTTTTTTTGATGGTGTTTGTTAACACAACATTGTTTAGAAATAAATTTTTAATTAAAAATCGTCATAAAATCATATTCTTATAAATTGTCATAATTTAAGTTTAAAGGTGCGGAATCATCATCAAAAACCAAGACAAAAAAACTCAGTTTTTGTCTTCGATTTAGACGATTTTTGAAACCCTAACTCTTGCTCCCAATAGTCCACCAATTTTTTTCGTAAAAATAGCTTCAGGGGTTCAGGAGATATGATGACCCTCCAAAACACTTTTTTTCGGTGATTCTGTACTTGAAAGATTGCTTAATGAGTATAATAATTTAAGTTACACATAATGCACTGAAAAAAGCGGCTTTCTACTTTAATGTGATACATTGATTGTTAGATTGATGCAGTATTCGTTGCGATAGTATTTTACGTAAAAAACTGCGTTTTTTTTCACCAAATAACACCTGTATGAATTTATTTATCGCGGTAAAAACAGGTTTTATCGATTGTGAGCGAGTTGCGCGCGTGTGCTGAATCGGTAGTGGTTACTTAATTTTTGTGGGCTATTAGGGGCAGGCGTAAGGTTTCCACAAAAAATTATAAGACTTTCAGACTTTGTACCGCACTTTTCTGTGAAAGGAATAGGGATATTGCTTCATTCCATGGTACTTACTAAAATAACTTTTATTCTGTATACAAACATAGCGGACACAATAAAACGATTATAGTAGAGAAACATTAAAACGTGAGAACAAACTTAAAGCGTACTACAAACAGCAAACTCAATCTAGTAAAAATATATTGCAAAAGAGTTAACTGACAGCATACATGGGGGGGTGGGGTTACAACCCGAGAAACGCATTTTACCCATATCGTGTTTTTACTGGAGTGCATTTTACCCATATCGTGTTTTTACTGGAGTGCATTTTACCCATATCGTTTTTCGATTTTGAAGGAAAAATAAATAAAAACCTTAATTTTAGGTCAAAAAGCCCTTCTTATTGCATTTTTTGAGCTTTTTATTGCTTAAAACATTCATTTTGACGTTAAAACTTAATCATTTGAAAGCCTTTTTTCCTTTATTTTTCTAAAATTGGGGGGTGGTGGGTGGGTTGTTAACACCTTTTCCCGTGCCCATGTATGACTAAGAGATCCATTTAACAACCTTACTCCCAAAGTTTCAAAAGAAAAACCTTGTAGACTTTTGCAATTTTTAAAACTCTAAAACGGCTGAAGACGAAAATTTTGTAAGTAGCAGACATGGGCGTAGCCAGGGGGTCTAGGCCCCCCTATAGGGTCGGCAAGGTAAAAATTTGGGGTTAGACCCCTTTTTTTGGGTCGGAGTTTGGGTTGATATCTACATTGGAACACGAATGATTTTCAATTACATTCCCCTAAATCTGTCTATCCCAGATCGACCAACCCAAAAAAAATCAGGGAGTCAGACAAGACTTAGGTCTGAATCTTCAATAATTTAAAGTCGTAGTTGGGTAACCAGTAACCATTTCTTAAACAAAATTTGTAGGACCGTGCTCACCTAAGCTTACATAGCTTACTTACATGGACTACTATATTTCGCCAATTTTCTAAATTCTTGTAGAAACGGAAACATGTAAAATCATTTTCAATGATTTTTTACTGCATTTTTTAACCACAGGTACATTTAGTAACATTCCACTTCTTCTGATATTTTGGTTACTATCCTATTAGCTGAGCAATGATTCTATAATAAATGTATCACACACTGACACACATATACATATTAGTGGCAAGTGATTATGCAAAAGCAATAATAAAATAATGACAATAATAAACCCGCACAAAATAAATTAGAACTGCAGTGCAGTACACCGGAATTATTGACTAGTTCTGAATATGGATTTTTTAGTGTATAAAAGAGGGTACAATACAGCTAGCGCCAATCATATGTAGGGAGGAAATTGAGAAACAGTAAGCGACTAGTACATTTTACGGTTTAAAATATTTCATATATTTATCGGTTTAATATCTCGACTTATTCCCTACAAAATTTCTTAAATATTTCTTAATATTACAAAAGCAAAAGCATTTTTTAAGGATTTTTAGTTTTTTGCCGCTTCGTAGGTGCGGCGCTGCTGGCGAGCTTGGTTCCCACATTTTTAATGTTTCAATTACAAAAAATGCTTTATTTAAAAGTTAGCAAGGGTCTTTTTAAAATTAATTTTTAAATTTTGAATTTTACAATTAAAACATTAAGAAAACCCCATGTAGGTTGGAATTTAGTTTTAAAGCACCAATTTTAACTTTATTTTTGCTAATTCAAAATCATTGTTCACGAAAATATTATTTTAGTGATGTTTTCTAAATACTGTGATGTTTAATCAAAAAACCAAAACTTATTTAGCACAAACTGATATATTAAAGCACTTTAACCTAGTGAAAATATCATCGTGTAGCAATTTTAATTAAGCATAGGTTTAAACTAAAAAAACTAAGAAAACTACAATTTTTTCAAATTTTATTTTTTTCATTTTGTGCCATCTCTTGTACAGTAAAAGACGCTTATCCAGAAATAGTCTATAAAAAAGTTTAAAAGCTCAAATTAACCCACTTCATATACCATAATTAAACTTAAATTTTTCACATTATATATTTATTTTATACTCATTTATCGAATTTGCACACAAACTTATTGAATAATTTACTATGAGCAAAAGATAACAGCTTGAAAAAACAACTATAACTGGAAATAAAAATATGGCATTCTATCTAGGTTATCTAAAAGAAGGCGTAAGACTAAACGACAAGGTACATACAATCTCAGCGCGGTATTAACTAGCTTATGTATGTTTCCTGTTTTTCAACGAAATAAATATAAATAACGACGGGTGGTAGGTATTAAAAATTGATCTCTTGGTACCCCAAATTTTTACTTCCGCGGGTTGCCACTAGTAGAACCCCCGTGCGGCGCTCCTGTATTTATTATTATCTACTGGTCGGAATTAAACCAGATCTAAATGAAGATGTTTCCTAAACTAAAAATGGACTAGGCAGGGAGAAGGGGTGGTGGAGGAGGCATATATACCCCCTCTCTAGAGCATCTATTATATTAGAACTAACGATATACCGATTGAAACAAAAAACATAAAGTAAAGGGTTGAAATTATTATACTGATAGTGATTGAAATAAAAAAAAATATTAAAGTACAGTGTAACCCATTAAAAACCCAAATTTTGGATTGATAATCATAGGTGTTTTTGGGGGGGACAGAGGGGTCCACCCCCCCTAGAGCCAAAATTTTGGACCCCCCCCTAGAGAAAATTCAGGCCCCCCCTCCCCTTAAAGCTCGAGAGCGGTCCGGCCTGACCCCCCCTAGCGAGGCTGACCCCCCTCCCGACCAATTTGGAAGTATATTTTTTTTATTTACTGTCAAAAACACGGTTTTTTAGTTAAAAACAGTGTTTAAATACACTTTTAGACCTAAATAGGCTGTTTTAATACATAAAATTCAATATTAGACCTAAAAACACTTAAATTATTGAATTAAAAAAATTTTGCTAAAAAATTGGACCCCCATGACCCCCCCCCTAAAAAGCCAGGGGGGTCCGGACTCCCCCTCCTAAAAAATTTTGGCCTTCCACCCGGGGGTGGACCCCCCTAGCGAACCCGATTAAAAACACCTATGTTTATAATACGTTTTAATCTTAATTTTCATGCTTAATAAAATAATAATAATTGAGCTGTAATAATATCACTTTGTTTCAAAATTATGGCTAAAATAAATTAAATAAAAATAATAACATACATTCAATATAAAAAATAATTTTAATTATGACACAAAACCTAATAAAATTTAAGTTTAACTTTTGAAGGTACCACCGATTTATAAATACATTGTAAAATCAAAACCATCATTTTGACATGAAATATAAAGTAGTGTAGTAGTACTCAGACCTGTGCACTGCCCCCCCCCCCGGGGTTAAAACGGAGGGGGGGCAATTCCGAAATGGGGGGCACGGGGGGCAATTTGTTTTAAACGGGGGGGCAAGCAGGGAGGAAAGAAAAAAAGAGAAAAAAAGGAGAAAAAAAGAGAAAAAAAAGAAGGGAAAAGGGAAAAAAGGGACAAAAAAAGCGGAAATAAGGTAAAAATAGGTCTAAAATGGCTTAAAATACATTGAAATAGGCTAAAAACTGCAAAAAATTCGCGATGATGGCGTCATCATAGGTCAAAAATGGCGTCGTATTTTTAGGGTACTTTTTTCATTTTTTGGCGGTGGGGGGGGCAATAAAACGGGGGGGCATTTTCAGACCGTGCACAGGTCTGAGTACTATTAATTAAACTTGTCTCTGTGGAATTGCCTCCTCGGAGGTTTAACTGTGGGCAGTATTTTTTAAATAGAAATGGTACAACAAATGACGAAAAAGAGCAAAAAGACATAAATCTGTGAGAAAAGTAAAAATTCCGCAAAAATAGTCCAAAAACTCCAGAAAACACGTCAAAAATAAAAAAAAAAATTACTTCTTTATGTTTACTTTTCGCGCCACCAAAACGGGGTGAGGAGGTAAGGCAAAATTATTAACAAAGTGGTGAGAGACATCGGCAGACTATACACAATGTTTAAACTGAAATATTTAGAACAAGCAATTGAATAAAGTTTTTTAAAATATTACTGAATTGTTAGCAAGAGTAAATTTATTAATTTTACAGTCCCTCGCTTAATCATAATACACAAACGCAACGAATTGCAATATTTCCATTTTGGTGTTTAATGTTAATCACGCAAAAATTTTCCGAATTCTAATGCAAGCATAGAAGCAAAATGATTAATCTAAATTTTTTTCTTCAGAAGAATGATTACAGCACCGAGTCATTCAAAACTGATTAATCTGTGCACCTACAAAAGAGACAATTTATACAGAGGGCACAAAATGTGAGAACGGTTTCTATGACCAGTGGCCAACGGACGCAGTTTTCCCCTACGCAGTATAGTCGGGAGCCGCTGAAATGATTTTCCAAGTACCGATAGACCAGTTGGAAAGCCAGTCCTGCCACGACGGCCGCGAACAGGACCAGAGACCATAGGAAAGGGAACGGTCTAAGCAAAAAGGAGTCCGTGAGGACATGAGGGATCACGACCCACAGCAAACCGCTCACCGCGCCGGCGGTCAAGGAGTGGACCAACCAGAGTTGAAAGGAGACCGCCGGCATCACAGAGAGAAACGTCCCGGTGAACAAATATGCTAGGAGACCCACGTAGAGGAGGTTCTGCCTGGGGAGGCTGTTGGCTTTGAAGGCGTCCGCCAGCCATCCGGCCAGGAGGCGGACGAGAAAGTTGGCGCCCACGTACAGATAGAGGCAGAAGGAGGTGTAGCGATGGACGCCCACGGATTCCATCTCAGCTTGGATGTTGCTGAGGAAGACGATTGTGGCGGAAAAAAGGAACATGAATGTCCAGAGGAGGCACTGGAAATCGCAGCGCAAGAGGCTTTTGGCCAAGCCTCGCGCAGTCAATTCCCCCATTATCAGACTCTCGTGTAATTCGGACAAACTCCTCTGAGAGGCGACGCTTTGTCTAATTTCTGCCGTGTCTATACGTCTTAGGTTCCCGACCTGAAAACAACAATTCCTTGGTTGTACAAAAATGATGTGTACTTAAAAATATTTTAAATGAACATATCTCACTAAAAAATGAGAATTAATATGATATTACAATAATCTTCAAGTATACAAATCATAACATTCTATTGGGCGAATACGTAAAAAAGTTTAGACTATAGGTGAAGTCCACTCCACCACGACCACCCCATGATAGACGCGGTTAATGGAGTTCGCTGCCTAAAGGGGCTCCAGGGAGTCGCCACAGGGTCCAGGAAATTAATTTTGTTAGTAAGTTACTTTAAGTGTTTTAGGTCTAATATCGAATTTCATAGATTAGAATAGGTTATTTAGGCCACAGATCCTCTTGGTTCCTGCCTGTCTTTTCCCTCAAACTCGACCTTACAGGTGCGGGAAGTCGACCCCCCGGAAGCAGTGGCGTGCCCAGGGGGGGGCGGGGGGGGGGCGGGCGCGGCCGCCCCCCCGAAATCCGGCGAAGCCGGATTTTTTCGTAAGGGGGAACCCTTACGTTTTTTGAATTTTGGGAGAGAAAATTTGTTTTCTTAAATATTAATACAGAAACTTTCCTGATGCCTTCCAAAAGCATATTAATAGTAAAAAAACCAAATTTTCCCCGCTTCGCGGGTAGTTTAAATTGACAATTTATCTCAGTTTTTCAATTTCAAATCGATTTTGCCGCTTAATAGTTAAGGCATACATGTTAAATAAAACTACTATAAACATTATTAACCTTTTATTAACGTTTTAAACACATGTTTTAAATGGATAGGAATAAAAAAAACCTTAAATTTTGCTTTAATTATCATCTGGAATTAAAATTTCTAGTGTATTTTAGCGCCTTAAATTAAAAATTTTCTCCCCCGGGGGGCATTCTGCCCCCCAGACCCCCCTGAAAAGGGGCTCTTCCCCTTGACCCCGCTGGGGGGCTCTCGCCCCCCAGACCCCCCCTTTCTGGGGGGCTGCCGCCCCACAGACCCCCCCCTCAGAGTGCGTATGTACCCCCCTCCAGACCGCCATCCCCCCCCCCCCGAAATGAAATCCTGGGCACGCCACTGCCCGGAAGGATTTTAAAATTTAGGAGGGTGAGGCGCGGAAGGGAGAGGGTCAGGGGGTCCAGTATTTGCGTTAAACAATGGAAAAAAACTTAAGATAAAAAATGTACCTAAAAATTTTCCGAGGGATGGGGGGAAGTCAAAATTAAAATTCTAGAAAGTGGACAGGGTTAAAAAATTCGAAAAATTGGGGAAGGGGAAAAGAAGGCCCTAAATTTTTGTCTTGCGGGAGGGGGGGGACAAAACTTAGAGGATATGGCGGGGTTGGACCCATACATGGGCAAGTTCATCCGGAGTGGGGGGGGGTTAAACCCCAAATTAGGGGGGGGTTAAAATCCGAGAAACGCAAAATTTTTTTCACCAAATAACACCTGTATGAATTTATTTATCGCGGTAAAAACAGGTTTTATCGATTGTGAGCGAGTTGCGCGCTTGTGCTGAATCGGTAGTGGTTATTTAATTTTTGTGGGCTATTAGGGGCAGGCGTAAGGTTTCCACAAAAAATTATTAGACTTTCAGACTTTGTACCGCACTTTTCTGTGAAAGGAATAGGGATATTGCTTCATTCCATGGTACTTACTAAAATAACTTTTATTCTGTATACAAACATAGCGGACACAATAAAACGATTATAGTAGAGAAACATTAAAACGTGAGAACAAACTTAAAGCGTACTACAAACAGCAAACTCAATCTAGTAAAAATATATTGCAAAAGAGTTAACTGACAGCATACATGGGGGGGTTACAACTCGAGAAACGCATTTTACCCATATCGTGTTTTTTCTGGAGTGCATTTTACCCATATCGTTTTTCGATTTTAAAGGAAAAATAGGTAAAAAACATTAATTTAAGGTCAAAAGGCCCTTTTTATATAATTTTTGAGCTTTTTATTGCTTAAAACATTCATTTTTACGTCAAAACTTAAGTTTGGTTGGAGGCAGTCAGAAGTCATTTTAAACACATTTTTTTTCTTCATTTTTCCAAAATTGGGGAGGGGATAACTTTTTCTTCACCCCCCACTTCTGAGCGGGGGGGGGGGTAAACCACCCTTCTCAGAATTTGGGGGGGGGGTTAACCCCCGTGCCCACGTATGGTTAGACCCCACTCCACCCCTACTCCTTTTTATCTATGGATATAATCCCGGGGATCAAATTTTTTATAATGAGGTTACACCCGCCTTGCCTACCTCCAAAAAAGCAAACAACTTACGGCTGTTGGCGGGGGCTGGTTATGGAAGTATTCCTCGTCCCCCGAGTCCACAGCGCTGGAGTCAGGGTCGGAGGGGGCGTACTCGATAGCGGAACTGGTCAGTCGCTGGATTGAATCCGAGGGGCGGAGCCGGGGCGGCTCGTCCCTGGCCGACCGCATCCGCAGCCCCAGGATGCCCGCAAAGCTGGAACCCGTGCACAGCGCTATGAAGAGCAGAAACATTCCAGCCGCCCGCTGCTGGAACCAGTTCTCGTAGATCAGGAACAATATCGTCGGAGAACAACCAAATGCCGCATGAAGCAAGCCTAAATACTTTTAGCTTTTGATATTATTTGTTTGATATATTACTTAAAATTGCTATTGTGTTTTGTGTACATAAATCTAAGATAAATAATATACATAAAATGAACATTTATTGAACTACATACTTAAATACATTTTTAATGAGTAAATAAATGTTCATTTGACGGATATTATAAAATTTGTTTTGACTTTTGCGGCGTTAGCTAGCAACCACGCAAACCAACAGTCCTTAAACGGCGAGTTGCAGGTACAGGCGCATAAAAACATTAGTTGGCAGCCTCCGAGATTTTATTTGATGTGAAAAGGAAATTCTTCAGAGCATCCCTAAAACAAAAAATTTTTAGTACTGGGACCCCCAAAATTTGAAGATTTTTAGTACTGGGACCCCCAAAATTTGAAGGGGAGAATTCCGGCCACTAAATCTTCTAGTTATAGGGGAAGTTTCAGCAGTTTCAAATTTTTTTATAAGGGTTTAGTGTCATAGATTTATGTTTTGTGTCAAAATATTAAAAATACCAAGAAGCCCATCTCTTTAAAGCTTTAGAAACGGTCCGGGTCCGGCATACCTACCCCACAAGAAAAGTCCAATTTTTCTGCTTTTTTTCTCCTAGGCTATTTAACAATATTGTTTGTTGCTCTATATTTATTATTAAAACAAGTTTTTTTTAGAATAAAACAGTACTTTTATAAACTTTTTTAGTCCATGAAATTCAATATTAGGCCTAAATAGATGTAATTAATTATTACAATTTGGCTTAAAAATAGGACCCCGCTTAAATTTGAGAGCCCCCAAAAAGCCAGGGTGTATCATGTGGGCAGCCTCCCGGACCCTCGAAATTTGGGAGGGGGTGTTCCAAAATTTTTTTTGGGTATACCTCAAATACCTCATTTTTAGGTGCTTTTGAGCTACCAGGACCGTGCTGACCTTCAGGCAGCACCCAACGGACCTCGGGTACCAACCATCTGGACCTGGTTGCTGGATCTTTCTTTTATAGAAATGAGTCTACTTTGGCATGGTTAGAGTAATTGTTGTTGTACGTCGGCTACGCACGGCGGTTTTCCATCTAACAAACTAGTGGACAAATGCAGCTTCATAGTGTGTAAAGTCTGTATATACCATTGGCCTTGCAGGAACACCATATGCTGCACATGTACGACGTTAAATGTAAAATCAAAATCAGGCGCCGACTTAAAATCCTTTAGCTAAGATCTCAGAATGGGTGAACACTGCGCGCAGTGAACACTCTAGCGGTAAAGGTTGCCAACATCGTTATCAATGCTGGTCGAAGAGTTTAGAACCATGGAGGTGAAATTTTTTCGCCCCTCCTGGCTTGTCTTAGCACCTGTCCTTTGTATAATCTGCATAGGGGGGATAAGTTTCTGGTAATGCAACAACAACAACCCTATTTTTAGCGTTTTAAGTACTGGGACCCCCTAAATTTAGGGGGAAGTGTCGGTTATAATCAGGATTTTTGTTGGGGGGGGGGGTTGAGGGAAGCCCCCAGCCGTCGGAGGCGAAATTTTTTTAAATATGTACTAAAAATACTTAAAAATCGTCTCCTGGTGATTGCGTGAACTGTGAACATACATTTTACTTTTGTTTTTTACTTAATTTCGGTACAATTTTGTCTGATCTTCAAAAATTATCTAGCGCCGAAATTATATAAACAAAACTATTGCCCAGACCTGTGCACGGTCTGGAGATGCCCCCCCCCCGCTTTATTGGAGGATTTGCCCCCCCCCCCAAAAAAAATGAAAAAAGTATCCTGAAATTATGACGCCATTTTTGACCTATGATGACGCCATCATCGTGAATTTTTTGCAATTTTTAGCCTATTTCAATGTATTTTAAGTCATTTCAGACCTATTTTTACTTTGTTTTCGCTTTTTTGTCCCTTTTCTCTTCTTTTTTCTTTCTCCCCTGCTTGCCCCCCTGTTTTATTGCCCCCCCGTTTCAAAAAAGTTGCCCCCCGTGCTCCCCTCGTTTTGGAATTGCCCCTCCAATAAAACCCCGGAGGGGGGCCGAGCACAGGTCTGATTGCCTGATGTCTTTAAATTTTGCACTTAAGTATGGTTGAAGTTATAATAATAAAAAATATTACTGATAATATTAGTTGTACTGTATATAAATCTGACCTTCCTAAAAATTTTTTTGTAGTGAGTAATTTAAGGGGGTTTAGAATGCACGAAAATTTGTATTAAATTTTTATCACACAATATTCGAAAAGTAAAAAAGGAAACCTATAGAAATACCACTCTTCGCCAAGAAAGTGGTGGGTGCAGAAAGCCGGACTACCCCACAAGTATAAAAACCATTGTTAAGGGGTTTAAATCAGCCATTATCAAACTTATATATCTCATAATATATATTATATGCTTTGACATCCATGTATACAGTATTTCCATTCAATATCTAAGACAAAAGCACGTACCTTAGCTATATATTGAATGGTACAATCCATTGAAAATAAAAAAACTAATATATGATCAATGTACACTTCAATTGTCAATGTACACTGAGAAAATTAAATTTTTTGGGTATTTGTATGCTTTTGGAACGCATAAGAAGGAATGTTATTTCAATTTATATTTAAAGAAAAAAATTTCTTTCAAAATTTAAAAAAAAACATAAGGGTCCTCCCGCACGAGAAAATCCGGCTTTGCCTGATTTCGAAGGGGGGGGGGGCGGCCACCCCCATGGCTACGCCACTGTACGAACAAGAATGGCCACACCGTGTTCCGAACAACTAAAATACAGCAAAAGCAAACCGACTTTTTTAAATATAACACAAAAATTTTATTAAAAAATATCTACCTATAACTTTTCCCCAATGATGCTTTGGAAAATTTCTTAAAGAAACCCATATTGATCCGTGATAAAGATAGGATAAACTGTGACCTTCAATAACAAAAATTGATTACAAAAACATAACAAACATCAACAAATTATTTGAATTAAAATGACATCAAAATTAAAGTGAGTCACATCAGGGGCGTAGCCATAGGTGAGAAAGGGGGGGGGGCAGGGTGGGGTCCACCCCCCTAGCCTCGAAATTTCGGGACCCCCCCCTAGACGAAAATCTAGGGGGCCCCCCCTCCCCCCAAATTTCCGAATTTTTTACCCCTGACCCCCCTCTAGATTTTGAAATCTGACCCCCCCCTCCCCTCTCGGGAAAATTTTAGGTACCTTTTTTATACTAAATTTTCTTCCAAAAACGTGAATTTTCATCACATATTCATGCTTTTACACCTTTTTTATACATGAATATGGCTTTTTATTCAATAAAATGTAGTATTATCCTATAAAAAGAACAATTATTAAAGTTATTATGGTTTGAAACTGTTTTGCTTTGGATACCGGACCCCACCTGACCCCCCTCTAGATTTCAAAATTTCGCACCCCGGGTCGACCCCCCCCCCCCTAAAAAGCTAGGGGGGGTCCGGACCCCCCTGGGACCCCCCTCCTAGAAGTCAAAATTCGATTTACCCCGGGTAACCAACCCCCCCCCCTAGTTTCCCCGACCGTGCTCACCTATGGGCGTAGCCAGGATTTCGGAAAAAGGGGGAGGGGAGTTGTACTCCAAATTTTCAAAATACTGTAAAAAAGACATTAAAAAAGGGTGAATGTTTTTGCGCTTCGTGCTAAGTAATTCTTTTTGCTTTTTATTTGCATTGTTTTTCAAGTTAAACTAGAAAAACTATAGGTTTAAAGAGGTATAACATTAAAAATCGTGCGATAGCACAAAATTTTTTTTAAAAATTCATTGTCTTTGAAATTCATTAGAAACATCATTTAAAAGTTGTAAAAAGGTATATATATGTCGAGCGCTGAGTGGAGCGAAGCGCTAGAAAATTTTTTAAAATTGTTTTCATAGAACCCCTAAATTTTTACCACCGCCAGCCAAAAAAGGGGCGGGGGTTTACAACATACATGGGCACGGGGGGTGGGGGGGTTAACCCCCCAAATTCTGAGAAGAAGGGTTTAAACCTCCCCCCCGCTCAGAAGTGGGGGGGAGAAAAGGTTAACCCCCCAATTTTGGAAAAATGAAGAAAAAAATGTCTTTAAAATGACTTCCAACTGCCTCCAAACTTAAGTTTTGAGGTCAAAACGAATGTTTTAAGAAATAAAAAGCTCAAAAATGCAATAAAAAGGGCTTTTTGACCTAAAATTAACGTTTTTTTAACCTATTTTTCCTTCAAAATCGAAAAACGATATGGGTAAATGCACTCCAGAAAAAAACGATATGGGTATTTTGCGTTTCTCGGATTTTAACCCCCTTATTTGGGGTTTAATCCCCCCACTCCGGACCAACTTGCCCATGTATGGTTTACAACAAGCCCCATAACCCCCTGGCCTGGCTACGCCCTTGAGTCCAATCACAATGTGTAAAAAATTTTGTTGTTTACAATGTAATAGCTTTTGAAGGCCCCAGCGGTTAGGGTTAGTTAGAATTAGTACGAATAATTATAATAATGTGAAGATTTTAAAGCATAGGTCAAATTGGCAGCATAGATGAACAAGGGGGGGTAGGGAGGGATCCCCCCCCCCTATCCTGGAAATTTTGGGGGGCCCCCTAGAAAAAAATCTAGGGCCCCCCCTTCCCCCAAATTTTCAAATTTTTTACCCCTGACCCCCCTCTAGATTTTGAAATCTGACCCTCCCCCCTCCCCCCTCGAGAAAATTTTACGTACTTTTTTATACTAAATTTTATTGCATAAACGTGAATTTTTAACATAATTTCATGTTTTTACACCCTTTTTATACCTAAATATTGCTTTTTATTCAATAAAATGTAGTATTATCTCATAAAAAACTATTATTAAATATTTAATGGTTTAAAAGTATTTTTTTGTTTCGGAAATGGGACCCCACCTGACCCCCTTCTAGGTTTTGAAATCTTCCACCCCGGGTCAACCCCCCCTAGAAAGCTAGAGGGGTTCGAATTCGAACCCCTCCTACATTAGAAATTTCATTCACCCGGGGTAAACACCCCTCCTAGCTTTTTGACTGTGTTCATCTATGATTGGCAGGGCGGTGGGCAGGTTATTATTCCTCACAAAGCTCAAATCTAGCGACACTCCGACCTCGTCTATAAATTTATAGTACCTAATTCACGTGCACATAGACAACTTTGTAATACACAAAAATAATTTTTGTCCAAGTGTTTTGGGGCTTTCTACAGACCTGCGCACTGCTCTTTCCCGGGTTTTACGGGGGGGGGGGGGCAATTCCAGTACGGGGGGGGGGGCGGGGGGCAACTTTTTTGAAACGGGGAGGCAAGCAGGGGAGAAAGAAACAAAAAGAGAAAAAAATGAGAAAAAAAGAGAAAAAAGAAGGGAAAAGAAAAAAAGGACAAAAAAGCGAAAATAAGGTAAAAATAGGTCTAAAATGGCTTAAAATACAGTGAAATAGGCTAAAAACTGCAAAAAAATCGCGATGATGGCGTCATCATAGGTCAAAAATGGCGTCATAATTTTAGGGTACTTTTTCATTTTTTGGCGACGGGGGGCAAATACTCCAATAAAACGGGGGGGGGCATTTCCAGACCGTGCACAGGTCTGTTTTTATATTTTTAAAATTGGAATTTAATGTTAAAACAGATTTTAAATTAAATAACATTTTTTGAAAAAATATGACTTGGGGAGGGGGAGAACATAGACAGACAGAGACAACTACATGACGGACAGCAAGTTTTTTAATATAAATAGTCTGCAACTGTTTTATGCATGGTGTTTTACTCTAAAAAGTTTTAAAATCAAAAACACCTTAAAATAGATGAAAATTAATTGTCACCTTTATGCCGTTATGAGCTACTTCTATTAAAAAATTAAAAAAAAAACGTGAATTCTTATAAAACAATGTTTTTTACACGCTTTTTATACATAAACATTTAGTTTTATTTAATAAAACCACGGGAGAGCCAGGTTTTTTTTGTTTGAGGTTTTAGCTTTTAGACATTAATAAAAAGTTTAAACAGTGTTTAAAAAATTACCTGCAATAAAATTGTAGAATATTAGAAGATAAACTTTATTAGAGTAGAATTTCGCACTGTTAGTGCTGCTCCACAAAAGAAGGTACGCCAAAGTTGTTCCAACGCAAGAAAACACGCATATCCACATGGGTGTTATCTTTAATATTAAAAATCCAAACGGGAATCCCAATGAAAATCCAAGTAGACCAAATGAAACCATTACATCAGCTAAAAAGTCAATAAATAAAATATTAAGATTAACATCTGAATTTGTACCCTGAATACTCTGAACACCCGAAATCGGGTATTTAGGAAAAACTCCTCACAAAAAATTTTGGTATGCGAACAAATTCAGGGGGTATACCTATAGGTGAGGGAGGTAAACAAAAGGGGATTATACCATAAAGACTGGTCTATGCTGATGTAAAAACGTCCTTTGGACAAAGGACAAACACAGCATATAAACGTATGTAAAAACGTCCTTTGGACAAAGACCAAAGGACGTTTTTACATAAGTATAAACCAGCCTTAAAAGAAAATTTCAAAACTGCTAAACACCCCCCCTTTCAAAATTTGGGGCACCCTGGAGCTTTAAAAACATTAAACATTACCTACTCCGTACTCCAACATTATGAGAGTTCCGTAACTAAAAACATTAAAATGAGGTAGATATTTGATGTATAACTTAAAAAATATTAAGACAAATATTTGTCTCTAAAAATTTTATTTTGTCTTTTTTTAAAAATTATAGGTAGGTTTTTATTTGATTTTGACAATGTAATTATTACGACAAAGATTCATGAATACAAAAATTAGTATAGCAAGAAAGGAGCTAATACTGGAGGACTTTTACCAAGCTTCTCATGTTTTGATTATTAGCTTCCCATGCCTGGTGCTGGTCAATACGTGGGACCTATATTAATCCATCCTAAAGGCGTAATCAATAATATGTATTTTAAATATTTATAACTCTACTGTGCAGGCATAATGTTACTGTAAATAAGTACCTAGTAGTTTAGTTTGTTTAATCAAAAGTTAAGGACTGCAATGTCCAGAGTGAAGTTGGCCAAAACAAATATTAAAAAGCCATTTTTTCATGTTTTGTGAGAATAAATGTGGATCTATAAATTATAGCTAAAAATCGGCTGGGAAAGTGAGAGGCCTTTAAAATTTCAGAATCTCAATTTCTTATTGTGCTAAAATAAATAAAATTTAAGCAAGGGCATCTCCCCATTCCTCAAATTTTTAAAAAGGGGAGAGGTCTAAAATTTTGAAGACAGAAGGATGGTTTTAAATGCCTTTCCAGTTTTAATATTCATTTTACAGGCCATAATTTTAATATTTTAGATTTAAAAAGTAAATTTAAGTCTCACCATTAATAGCAGTAAAATTAAACCGACTGTGTACAATATCTTTGTAGATCTGAGCTGCATAACACGAACCAGCTGCAAAACAGGCTACAAAGCCGATGGCAAGGGAGAAGATTGCTCCTTTTCGGCTAATTAGCATGATGAAAATTAAACTAAATTATTTTAAGCAAAAAGTTAATAAATTAATTATGATCTTTACAAAAATGAACTGGTGTCAAAACTTTGAATATAAAACATTTTTTGTTATATATATATATAAATAATGGCGCTATAGTTCTAACAAATAAATTAAGCAATTTAGCAAAATAATTCCCAACTTATATGATAATCCAATGATTATTATCAATTAAGCCCAATTCACACTTCAGGTTTAAGGTTTAAGGAAGAGAGTTAAGGTTTAAGCCACGTTTCACAATTCAATTTAAGGTTTAAGATTTAAGGTTTAACGATGTAACAACGTCCCAAGTTTGGTTTAAGGTTTAAGAAAAAAACCAATAAGTTTTTATTTTATATGACAAATACGACAAATTTAAAAGTTGCACAAAAATCAATTGTTGATTGTTTTATATATCAATTTTAAAATTTTTTAAATATCAAAAGTTAATTGAGAAAAAAATTCTTTTTGAATTTCTTGAACACTACAATATTGCTTTTTATTTAATAAATGTAGTATTATCAAAAATATATAATATAATGGAATATATAGTATTAGGGTAACTGACTTAATTTCGGCCACGCCTTAATTTTGGCCACCATTTTAGGGTGTTAGAAAATTGGCTTATTTTTAAAACACAAAAGAACTAGCACAAAAGTAACTGGATTAATGTTGAATAAAATGTGTTTGCATAAGTTTTTTTTATTTTTTGTTAGTCTACATTATTAACATTTTCATACAAAAAGTGAATTTTTTGTGATTTTCCTAATTTTTGCTTTGTGTTTAAACTGCATCAAATTTAGAACGAAGCAATATATAACCTTAAAATATCTTCTATTTAAGGCTCAAAGTTGTAAATTTTCATGTTTTGATATTTTCTTTAAAATCGTTTTGCAAAGCGTTTAACTAACTGCGCATTTTAAGATTCCATTAATTTCGGCCACCCAAAAATTTAGGTGAAAGAACCTGCCGTTTTTTGCTGTTTTTAAATATCATTGTACTACCGTATTTATAAAGAATTTTTTTGCTTTTTTGACTTTGTTTTGACGTTTTTTAAGCCAAAAATAAAAATTGAACAAAAAATACAAATTATTAAAACTTGTTTTTTAAGGTTTTGACATAATTATTTAAATCTTGCTAACAACTATTAAAGTTCGCAAACGGGAAAAATTAAGTTATATGTAACAAGAACAATACCTAAGGGTAAATTTGCAACCTTTAGAAATTTTTATTGTTCGTTTAAGCAATAGTTATGGCCAGTTTTTTGTAGCTGGCCAAAATAAATGGGACGCGCCATAACTTTGGCTTCTTAAAAAAAAAGTTTAAACCTTCACTGATTTTTAAGTGTTAACAGAAATATTCAAATTTTGCATTGGAATAACAAATATAGCTATTGTTTGATTTTTAGGCCAAATTTTGGCTTGATTGAAAAACCAGAGAAAACTTATTCAAAAAATAAAAAAGGTGGCCAAAATTAAGTTAGTTACCCTTTATATTTTTGGTATTATTCTATAAAAAGAACAATTATTATTTTTAAGTTATTATGGTTTAAAACTATTTTGCTTTGGACACCAGACCCCACCTGACCCCATTTAGATTTTAAAATTTCGCACCCCGGGTGAACCCCCCCCAAAAACTATAAGGGGTTTTTTGTGCCAATAAAAATTTGTTAACCATTAAACGCTTAAATTTATCATTAAAAAATCTAATTCCGAAAGCATTGTTAAAAAAAATACGTTTGCAAAAGTATAAACCTTAAATCTGAAACGAGAAGTGTGAATCGATAACCTTAAACTTTAAATCGTAAATCTTAAACCTAAACCTTAAATCGTAAATCTGAAGTGTGAATTGGGCTATAGTAACGCCATGCTTTTTTGTTACAAACAACATTTTGCGCCAAAAATGATGTAAACATATTGACCTATTTTAATTACCCCTTCCTACTCCCCCTTCTAGCACAAATCCATATAAAAACACCATGGACGAATTCAACATTGGCCAAAATCACCATAAACGTAACAAAATCATCATAATGTGGTGTAAATTCACCATAAATAAAATACAATAACAATATTTTCCTTTAAATTTTGACACTTGGACAATACAACAAAATTTTATCATGATAAAATTTAGCTTGATTTTAGGGTGTTGCTTAAGCTTAGGAAAAAATTAAAACTTTTTTTAATGCTTTTGAGATTAAAACAAAGTTTTTTAAACATATTTGTTTGCAAACGCATTTCTGATTGTTATGGTGAATTTGCAATACGTTATGGTGAGTTTTGCCATTGTGATTTAACACTACTTTTATGGTGAATCTGCATGTTACATTTTGGACATTTATGAGAACAAACAAATTTTCATTCAACGTTTTTTTTTTCATTCATTCATTTCAAAGTAAAAATTAAAAAAAAAACTGCCGGAGGTACAAAACTTTGGCAGGCATAACAGCTTAGATGCAATGCAATGGCAGCATAGATGAGAAAGGGGGGGGCAGGGTGGGGTCCACCCCCGATCCTCGAAATTTTGGGACCCCCCCCCCCCTAAACGAAAATCTAGGGCCCCCCTCCCCCCAAATTTCCCGATTTTTTTACCTCTGACCCCCTTCTAGAATTTGAAATCTGAACCCCCCTTCCCCCCTTGGGAAATTTTTAGGTACTTTTTTTATACTAAATTTTTTCTCGCTCACTAATTTTTGTGCAATTAGTTGCTTATTTTTTATTGCCCAGACCTGCTCTATGTTAACGCTTTTATTATTTGCTTGTTATTTCTGATTAGTAGTAGATTATTATTTTGGGGAGTTTAAGTACTTTGGTAGGTTGGCAAGTTTTAACGTCTGCTTTAACGCAACATGTAGTACGGCGATCAAATCTTGGCAGTCAAATGCTTGGCGATCAAGTCCGACCGGCAATCAAATGATGGCGGTCAAATGCTAGGTGATCAAGTGCGCGGCGATTAAATGCTGGCGGTCAAAAGCTGGCGGTCAACTGCTTGGCGATTTTTTATTTTTTAAATTTTATTTTATTTTAAATTTTTATTTTTTGTGTGCTGCATAAACCCATAATATAAATAATAGTGACAAAAACAATGTGCTACTAGACAAAAATGTTTTCAAGGGACATTCAAACGACCCAAAGTAGGGTGAATATCTCAGTTTTCTGGGAAATATTTGCTGTGTAGTGCTGCTCAATTTT
>JASAMX010010404.1:0-62509 GCA_030248175.1 Microlaimidae sp. YZB2_3 | reverse complement strand
GTCGAAAACAATGTGCGTACCTGGATATTCAAATGGAAGTTGACGAAAGAAAACTGAAGACTGAAATTTACAACAAAACAGATGAATTTAATTTTGAAGTAGTTCGGTTTGTAAATTATGAAAGTAACACATCAGAATCAGTGGGAATTAATACATTTTATTCGCAATTGATACGAATCGCCAGGATTAGTAGTGAAATTAATGGGTTCACTAAAAGAGTTATTGAAATATATAAAATATTTCTAATAAAAAATTTCCACAAAAAACAGTTAATTAGTATGTTTAAAAAGTTTGTAAATAAAAATAAACCTCTGGTTTATAAATTTTCACTTACAAATAAAAAACAAATTAACAAATTTATTTCCAATAATTTATTTTAGCTTTTGTGTTATAAAACTGTTTTCACTGTTTTTTCACTTATAACTGCACCTGTAATAATCCAATTGTTTTAATTTTTAATATTAAAAAAGTTTTTCTTAAATAAAACTATAGTTTATCAAGCTGCTCCTGGATCAATCTGGGATGTACTATGTGGTTGCTTGATGCTACACCTGGAGCAATGCAGGATGTTTAGTATTTACTAAACTTGCATTTAATAATTATAATAATTTTAAGTTAAATACTTTTTCAATAACCGTAGCTGTTAAGCTGCATCTGCAGCTTAATGCTACACCTGGAGTTTTCCAGGATGTTTAGTGTTTAGTATAATTTTGTTAAAAATAAACCTACTTTATATTAAATTTACTTTATTAACCGTAGCCGCTTAAGCTGCCCCTGGTTAATTCCGGGATGCCATATTTTGGTAGCTTAATGCTACACCTGGACCAATCCAGGATGTTTAGTGTTTAGTAAAACTGGTTTTAATTAATTTTGTGCATTAAAAATTGTAGTAATTTTAGCTGCCAATTGCAGTTTTTTACTACACCTGGAATCATCCAGGATGTTTAGTGTTTTAAAAAATTTTTGTAAAAAATTTTCGGTTTTACATCTATAACAGTAGCAACGTAAGCTGCCCCTAGAGTAATCTGGGATGCCTAATTTGGTAGCTTAATGCTACACCTGGAGCAATCCAGGATGTTTAGTGTTTAATACAATTGTTTTTAGTTTTGCAATAAATAAATGGTAGTAAAAAAATTTTTACTCTATCTTAGTTATTCATATGTTTAGTGTTAGTACTATTTCCTTGTTTAAAACTGTTTGTTTATTTTTTAAAAAAATTTAATTAATAACCGTAGCTTTAAGCTGCCTCTGCAGTATTCCAGCACCCCTTATTTTGTGGCTTATGGCTACACCTGGAGTAATCCAGGATGTTTAGTGTTTGGTGCTATACTTATAATTTCTCTTGTTTTAATTAAATTAAATTTAAAAAAACATTAACATATCAGCAATAATAAAACGCAAAATTTAATTAACATAAAACAATATAAAAACAAAAATTATTTAAATTAACCTAACTTATCATTTTAATACTGTAAAACACCTAAAAATGTTAAATTCATCATGTAAATATTTAATCCATAAGTTGAAAAAACAGTTGTACACCTAGTGGTAAGAACAAAGGTACGTTGGGTAATTACAATGGATTATGGGGTCATAAATGCTCTTAATTACCTGTCAAAGTTACTATATAAAGGGGCAAAAAATCACAACAATTTATTCTGGTTGTCTCTGTTTTAATATTTATTGTTAATGTTTTTTATTGTGTTTATTGTTTTACATGTTTTTGTAAATATGCTTATTGATTATGTTTTTTATATATAATTGTATTAATAGGCTTGGTGGTCTTACTGACGAGTGCAACACCAAGGGCGTTTAAGACTAATGCACGAAACGCCAATTGGAACCCACTGGGGACAAGGAGCTTTATGTTGATGTATTCAAATCCGTATTGCATCCTTGACTTTTGGTGGATTCCATTGTGCAGCATTGTGGACTTCTGTGTTTGCTTAAGTGTAGTTTTAAATCACTGGCAAGCATTGAGTTTGCAATTGTCTGTACAAATTGAGATAGCAGTGATGTATAAGTTAATAATATATTTTTATTTTCAGCTTCAACTCCTTTAGCTTAATATCACAGGCTGTTCATATTAGCTGTTATAACGCGTTTAATAGTCGCCTTATAAAGCTTATATGGCAGTTCTGGTGATAACTTCATCGTGGGATACAAATAACTTGCTGATGTGAATATGAAAAGACAGAGCACAGTTTGTTATTATGTGCCTATTTTTTATGTTCCGTCTAGAAGGTTTAATTTCAAAGAAAATTGGAACAATATATGGCTTTACAACTTCAAAAAAATTTTATAGGGAGAGACTTAACTGAAAAGACAAAAAATAAAAATTTTACATAAAAGACTTGATTAACTTTTAGGACAGAAGTTCGAAAAACACAAAAAAAGTTTGCTTTAATGATACATTAAGCACAATCTTCTCATATCTAAGTTATTTATATCAATTTTACCTATAAAATATATTAAAAACATTATTTAGAAACTTACACTTTTACTAGAATTAAAATTTAAAACTATACAACCAATCTGTATAACGGTAAAAAAGACAATTTTAAAAAATTTTAAAAAATGTATGGCAACTACAAAGCTTAAGCTTTGTAGAGAATATATGCAACTACTTAGCGTAAGCTAAGTAGAGAGGTAAACTTTTCTATAAATTTAAGTACATGAAATATTTTATTGTGTAAATAAATTAAAATATATGTACGTATGTTTTTTTAAATATAAAAAAATTATTTAAAAAGATGTTGATGCAAAAATTTTTTGAAAGTTTGATTATTATGAATTTCAAATTTGGCCATAAGAGGTTTATATCTTACAAAAAATCGTTTTAACTGTTCATAAAGTTCGTTTTTGTTAAAGCCTAATTGTAAAAAATCAGAATATAGTTCACAAATTTTATCACAAAAATAATTTTTATTCGAACAAATCCGGGAAATTCGAACAATTTGCGTAAAAAATACATTTAACCCTATGTTTCTACTTACATTATTGGATTTACGAACGTAACGTATAACTTTGAAATTAAAATCATCTGTTTTATTGAATACATTAATGTTTAGTTTACGTTCGGTATTTATTTTAATATTTAAATTTAAATAATTAACTACTTTGTTGGAAATACTTGTGTCAGTAAGTGGCGATTCAAAAGGATATATATCTTTACACATTGCATAAAAATTACTACAAATAAAACTAAGTAAATCGTCTATATATCTAAACCTGTATTTTGACTTGATTCAATTTCTAATATTTGATTTTAAATATTTAAATTCTAAAAATGATAAAGTAAGATCTGCTATCTGCGGCGAACAGTTTGACCCCATCGGAATACCAGAACTTTGCCAGAATATTTCTTTAGCGAAAAGCACATACGAATTTGTAACTACAAATTTTATCATCTGTAAAATTTACTCTTTAGTAAAAAACGAGTTTTCTCATGAAATAGGTATATCCAAATAATAACATTTGTTATTATAATAACAATAATAACACTGACTATGATATACTTTTTACCTGAATTACTAAACAAAGGTTAATTAATCCCGAAAGATTGAATAAAACTGTATCATGAGATAGGCTGGTATATAGTGTACTAAAATCACCACTAAACATATTGTAAATATTACCAATATTGTTAGATTTGTCCATAACTTCTAACGAATTATTAATGGACCAGTACGTGGAGCCTATTTTGTCTTTTAACGCATTACAGTAGTTAGTAAAATGATTACGAAAAGTTTTAAAATTTTACTTAGCAAAATTGAAACAGTTTTAGTACAACATCTACTAGCACCTGAAATATGTCGAAATTTAATTGGATTTTTGTGAAATTTAGGTATGCTAAAAGAAGAGGTAAATTAAAAGTAAATAAGTTGTTTATTACTAACTTTAAAACCGATTTGGTAACTAAATTGTACATGCTTTTTAATTATATTATTTAAACTTAAATTCGAAACGTGTTTATAAATCTTGTTACCTTGAATATTTAATTATGTAGTTTTTGCAGTCAAAATTACACAAAAATTAAATTTATTAGATTTTCATTAAATTTATTATTTAAATTAAAATCAAATTTATTATTTGTACGGACGGGTGAAAAATAAAAGGAAAGATTATTTCCTTTTTCGGATATTTCCTAAATAATTTTGAAACTATTTCAGTGTTTAAGCATACTTTATTGTTCGTTTGAATCTGGTCTTACAGTAGTTTTTTTGCAAAAACATCCCTTTTGATCTTTGGACTCTATGTCTTCCGTTTGATTTATTAAGACTAGTGTTGTAAAAAGTTTTGAATTTGGATTATTTTAAGTAAAAGTAATTTGAAAAATTTTAATTTAAGTAAAGTAAGAAGAGTAAAAGCAATTTGTGATTTTTTAATTTAAGTAAAGTAAAAGTAATGGTCAAAATTTTATTTAAGTAAAGTAAAAGTAAGATCTATTTTTTAAAGTAAAAGTTAGAGTAAAAGTATAACAAAAGTAATCTTTGTAACAAAACAAAATACCAGCTTTTGGAGCTCCGTTCTAAAGTTTTTTTGCTAATTTTATGTATAAACTATCATTTTAACTAATTAAAATTTAGTTTTTAGTCAAAATAAATGGTTTTAGCGTGTTAATGGCTTCAAAAATTATTTTCTGCCATTCACTTTATAACAAGCCCATAGGGAATCTACCTATTGAAATTATATAAATTAATTTTTAAGTATTTGCAGTGCAAAATCCTAGTAAGAGTAAAAGTATTTGCAGTGCAAAATCTGAGTAAGAGTTAAAGTAATTGAGATTTCAAAAGTCGACTAAAAGTAATCCAAAATCCGTTACTTTTATCAAAAATATATAATAAAGGAAACATGAGACACTTAGAACAAACTGCTTGTAAAAAAAGGTCCCATTTAAATGGGACCTAGTCCCATTTAAATGGGACTTTTTGATTTTGGTCCCATTTAAATGGGATCCCATTGAAATAGGTCCCATTTAAACGGGATCATTTAAATAAGTCCCATTCAAATGGGACCTATTTAAATGGGACTTATTTAAATGGGATCAAAATCCAAAGGTCCCATTTAAATGGGACCAGGGCCCATTTAAATGGGACCGGTTTTTTCAAGCAGTTTGTTCGTGTGTTTTTTCTTTTCTGGCGGTTTTGGTCTTTCTTTTCTCGCTTTTTTCACTTTCTTTTCTCTTCTCGCTTTTGTTTCCTTTTCTTTCTCCTCTCTTTGGTTTTCCGGCCTTTTTGGCTGTTTCTGGGTTTTTCTTGGGCTTGTTGTGGCGCTTTTTTGCGCCCGCCCTTTTTTTGCCTTTTTTTGCTGCTTTGCGGCTCTGGTCCGGGTTTTGCTCCGGTTCTTCTTTTTTATCTTTTCTCTTCTTTTCTTGTCCCCCTTTTTCTTTCTTTATTTTGCCTCTTTTCTTTTCTTTCTTAATTAAAAAACCGATCTTTTCTCTTCTTCTAAATAAAATTTCAATTCTTTCTAAAAATAATCAAAACAATCTTTTTACAACCTATAAGTGTCTCATATTTCCTTTATTATATATTTTTGCTTTTATTACTTTAAGTAAAAGTAACTTTTTGCAACACTAATTAAGACTCTTTTTGTGGCTCTTTAATTAAGGAATTTTTGAGGGTCTTTAAAAGCCAGTATTAAGGTCCCACCTTTTTTATTCTGGTATTTGTGTTTTGTTCTTTGGCTCAGGTGACTTACATTACAGCCTATCAACAAACTAACATGTAACACCGGAATAATTTTATTTATATACTAAACATCCTGTACAAAAAATGCAACGCGTGTATACGTTTTATCGGTTAACAATTGCTAACGAATAATTTTCTGTAGCATGTTATACAAGTCGTGGGTCGCTGTATCCACAAGACGTAGATTCCCGGAAACTGAAAAACCGTGTTCAAAAAAAGTTTCATAATTGCTGGCATTCTTTAGGAACTTTACAAACATTACGATTAATTTTCTAATAAAACTAGATTTTTAGGTTTTGGTTAGGCGGTTGAGACAAAAATAATTATTTATTGTCAATGGCACGATGAAGCATGATATTTTGCAAAATGTAATTTGAATTTATGAATAAATTAATAATAGTTTTTATTTTTAAAAATATAATTATGTAAAATATTAAATAAACCATAAAATTTTAAACTAAATAATAAGCTATTTACTTACAAAGAGAAACTTTGACATCATTTTTTAAACATAATAAATCTATTTTCTCACTTCATAAAAAATTTTTTTACGTATACCAAGGACAAGGAGTGTCAATTTTATACATAAATTTTGCATAAGGAGATCTTAGTCTCGTGATTATATTATTGACCTTTAAATTTTGTGTGTGACTTACAATCATCAAACTTTTTCTTTTGAATGTTTTACTGGTAAATCATATAATATACATACATATTACAAGGTTGTACACTAATAAACCTATCAATATAACTTGTATTGTTTAACTCGTAAATCCTCGAAAACTTAAAATCAGAACCCATCTTTTCTGGTGACTCTATCCGAATTCATCCCATTTCATTTAATTATATGTTTGAATTTTGATTTTCTATACAGCTTTTTCCTCATTGTTTTGCTGCTGCAGTTACTTATTTCTATTTCTATTCGGCTTTTTAAATTTGTATTACCAGAATCTTTTGTTTAAAACCGTTATAATTAACGCTTAATCCTGTAGGACTGCTGACCCATTTGAAACGGCGCTAAAGAGTTTGATCCTGAAGAGTCTCCTGTTTTAGACTAAATAATGCTTTCTATCAATCAGACTTTGGACATTAAACCCTTCTACAAATCACATCTCAATGCTGATCATTTTCTTCTATTAAACCGGACATGGTTCACCACTGCGACCGTGTTAGCCGGCCAGATGATTTTTTGTGCTCTTTATAAATTTCTTACACGGGCTTGTATTTACGGCGGCGCCATCTCAATCCGATCATAATATCGATAATAAAGATCGATATCAATCTGAATCTGGCAGAATACGCGCTCCTTCTCTGTCCATTTCAATGCGTTTCTTCTACTTTCAACATTCCCATTAACATCCTTCGTTAGTTTTTTATTCCAATATTCTCTTTATTTCTTTTCTTTATTCCTTAGAATCTAATTTGAAACTGTTTTTTTACCAACAGCCACAGTCCGATGTATCCGGCGGCCACTTACTTCCTTTCTTTCACCACGATCTCGTGCATCCCTTGGCGATCCGTCAGTATTTCCCGGCGATGGTCCTCCCGCTCCAGGGGATGGTGGGGCACCACCCGGGTAACAACCCCGGACCCTGGTCCCCCGCTGTGCATCACCATGTGATTGGGGCGGTGGTACTGGCGCCCCATGCTCATTCCTGAAATAAAATTATAATAATATAAGGACAGAACGTCAAAAATCGTGGTTCTGTTATCAATTTTTTATTTTGTTTTGTTTAAAATCTGATCCGCGTAGCCATATTACCCGCCAAGGGTAGATAAAGGTGACGTGCAAAATCACCATAGTAAAGTAGAATTGAGTCCCTATTGCAAAATTCACCATAACGTAGTACCAATTCACTATAAAGATCAGAAAAGCGTTTGCAAACTAAAATTTGATTTTAAAAAAAATTTGTTTCAATCATAAAAGCAATAAAAATGTTTTCATTTTTTAAGCCTAAGTAAAGCCCTATAATCAAGCTAAATTTTATCAATATAAATTTTATTTTCATTTTCCAAGTGTCAAAATTTAAAGGAAATAATAGCAAACGCATTAAATTTATGGTGAATTGACACTATTCTATGGCGATTTTGTAATGTTTATGGTCTTTTTGGCCTATGCTGAATTTGTCCATGGTGTTTTTATACGGACCCAGAGTAGATTAGATTGTAATATTTCATCAGTGACTTTCCCTGGAGCTCTTGGTTTTAGAACTACTGAGCACCCCCAATCGGCCACGCCCTATTTTTGTTATAATTTTCTAAATAATGGAAAAGTAGGATTATTATAATCATAGGTCTTTTTTGGGGGGACAGAGGGGTCCACACCTCCCTAGAGCTAAAATTTAGGATCCCCCCTCCTCTGACCCCTCTCTCCCCCCTCCCTCCCGACCAATTTAGAAGTATATTTTTTATTTACTGTCAAAAGCACGGTTTTTTTTAATTAAAAACAGTGTTTAAATACACTTTTTAGGTCAAAATAGGCTGTTTTAGTATATAAATTCCAATAATAGACCTAAAAACACTTAAATTATTGATTAAAAAAAAACTTTGTTAAAAAACCGACCCCCTGACCCCTCCCTTAATTTGAAATCTCACACCCGGGGTCCACCCCCCTCAAAAAGCCAGGGGGTTCCGGACCCCCCCCCCTCGCTCTAAAAAAAATTTTTGGCTTTCCACCCGGGGGTGGACCCCCCCACTAGCGGACCTGACGAAAAACACCTGACGATATTTTTTCACAGTTAAAATTAAAAACAATTTAGTACTAAAAACAAAAGTAATTCGAGCTTAAATGTTTTGATTTTTTTTAAAAATGCAACTCCAGAGCAAACTATTTGTATTTTAGTTAACTGGAAAACATAATATGCATTCTTTTCTATGTTTATTTTCAAAATGACAAAAGAAACGTTCGTCCTCCGGGAGCGAACATCTTTCTATTGCTAAATAAGTAAAATTAAAAACAAAATAAGTCCCTTCGTCCTGTAAAAAACCAACGTTAAGAGCTAAGGAGAAGAAGAAGGCGGAACTTTTACGACTACCTGGCAGTTTCCTGGCTGTGGGGTGTTGGTGGTGGTGACCTTGGCTGACGACGGGTACTGTGAAGGACAACTGACCGCCCGCCTGCTGAGCTCCGGCGCTCCGCTGATAGGCGTGGTACTGGTGACCTCCGGCCGCGGCTGCTGCCGCGGTAGCGGCCGGTACCGGACTATTAGCCGGGGATATCTGAAATAAGCACTTTTATATTACGCTAAAAATATTTTAAGGCATGGTTCTCACTGGAGTGACAAGTGACATCGCGTTAGAACCGAGGCAACAAGTGACGTTGTAACGGTGTAAACGCACATGAAATGCGTTGTCACTTTTAACTCCCTCCGATGTATACCTGCATTTAAAAAAAAGTCCCTCCCCGGAAAAATTTGAGTAAACAAATTATTGATAAAGTGGTATACTGAAAACAAAAATTATACAATATACCGATAAATTTACAAGTCTTAACGGCACCGGCGTAGCATTCACATTAGAAATGGCACAATTTTAAAAAGGCCATTACAATGGCATACTTCTTTGAGTTATGCCAGTATAATGGCAAATTCCCTCGAAAATTTACAAAAACTAAAAACAGTTTTTTATTCACGCGCACTAAATCAAGGTATTCATGCAATTATAAAGGCATACTAACCATAAGATTTGCAAGACTTCACGAAAATTAAGTGAATTAAAATGGAGAATATGTCATTATATAAAAAGCGCCATTCAAGGTAAACACCACAGTTATGACGATTTTTACTAAAAGTTAGATATCAACTTAGATATTAATTTTTGTCTAACAAAAGTATAGTGCGATCGAAAGCTCAGATTATGATGTATCCAACAGTAATAATTTCATCGTTTACCGGCCAGTAGCCGAGTGGTTAGCATAGACGTTTTTTGGGGGGACAGAGCGGTCCACCCCCCCCCCTAGAGCCAAAATTTTGGACCTCCCCTCCTCCCAAAAAAATCCAGGGACCCCTCTAGCGAGGCTGACCTCCCTCCCAACCAATTTCGAAGTATATTTTTTATTTACTGTCAAAAACACGTTTTTTTTTAGTTAAAAACAGTGTTTAAATACACTTTTTAGGCCTAAATATGCGGTTTTAGTACATAAAATTCAATATTAGACCTTAAAACACTTTTTTTTTTAATTTTTAATTTTATAATTAAAAAAAGTGTTCTTTATTCAAGATACACTAAATGAAAAATGAAAAAAATAAATTATTTTTGGTAATGAATTTTATTATAATATTGACATGTATTTTATTGGTGTCATTTATTAAATGTGGACGATAACATTTTTTTAAGTAAAATGAATGTCGAAAATTGAATGAGCAGGTCAAAATACGTTAGTAAAAATTAATTAGAAAAGATCTACCGTCAAAATTTAACTGTGGTGTTCTACCTTAAATGGACTAATCTAAAAATATGCCATTATAATAGCAGACCTGTGCACGGTCTGAAAATCCTCCCCCGCTTTATTGGATGATTTGCCTCCCCCCCCCCCGCCAAAAAAATTAAAAAGTACCCTAAAATTATGACGCCATTTTGGACCTAATTTTTTTGCAGTTTTTAGCCTATGTCAATGTATTTTAAGCCATTTTAGACCTATTTTGACCTTATTTTTGCTTTTTTGTCCCTTTTTCCTTCTTTTTTTCTCTTTCTCCCCTGCTAGCCCCCCCTTTTCAAAAAAGTTGCCCCCAGTGCCCCTCCCAATAAAACCCCGGGGGAGGGGGGGGGGCAGTGCACATGTCTGTAATGGCACACACCGTCGCCACTTTTTATACAGGACTTGCACGTTTTTCGTTATATTATTACATTTTTGCTTATATGATATTTTCATAAATTAATGTAAAGATAGAAACGAGACATTTACCATTACTACAAAATAATATCATGCGCGTGAATTTAAAAGCGAATATGTCATTATAATAGCAGCATACGCTGTCGCCACTTTTTATACAGGAGTTGCACATTTTTTGTTGTATTTTATATACTTTTAATAATTTCTTGGAAACAACTCAACGAGTAGTTTTTTGACTTCCAACAAATAACCAGAAATAAAATAATTCCGAGCGAACTGGCCCATTTGTTTGAGACCTGAAATTTAAAGACTGAAAAGAGCAGTATCGCGAATAATTACCAAAATACAAGTAGCAAATCCTTCGCAAAATACTGACGCTATTAACAACTTTTTTTTAAATTTATACAAAATACTTTTTTAGCTAAAAACGCTACTTTTTTTGGCGCGGCGGTGTCTCACCTGTATGGTTGTTGTTTTGGAGGGCGTGGTCGTCGTGGAGAGAAGACTGACGGACGGGTGATGTGGATGGCGCTGGAGGGCGGCCGAGCCCAGACTAGAGTGCGAAATTATTCCACCCGCCCGATGATGGCTGCTCTGTCTAAAAACATGCTATTTATTGCAAACATGGACCAGTTGGCTCGAAATGATATTTAAAGGGTTAAATTCAGACAAGGGCAAGTTGGTCCGGAGTTGGGGGTTAAACCCCAAATTAGGGAATTAGAGGGTGGGGGTTAAAATCCGAGAAACGCAAAATACCCATATCGTTTTTTTTTCTGGAGTGCATTTTATCCATATCGTTTTGCGATTTTAAAGGAAAAATAGGTAAAAAACACTAATTTTAGGTCAAAAAGTGCTTTTTATTGTATTTTTGAGCTTTGTAATGCTTAAAACATACATTTTGACCTAAAAACTTAAGTTTGGAGGCAGTTAGAAGTCATTTTAAAGACATTTTTTGTTTATATTCCCAAAATTGGGGGGGAGGGGTTAACCTTTTCTCCCCCCCCACTTCTGAGTGAGGGAAGGGGGGGGGGGTTTAAACCCCCCTTGGGGGAGGGATTAACTCACCAACCCCCCCCCGTGCCCATGTATGGTTAAATTTCAATTTCAAGCTCACACTTTCAAACCCAATTCAGAAAAATGCGTTTTTAGGGGGATTCAAATATGGAAATACATTTTATTTATTATTATATTTTTTAAATTTTAAAGTCAAAAGTCTTTTTATAATAATATTTCTGGGCTTTTTATAGGTGAAAAATTATTTATTATTACCAGTTACCAGACCTGTGCACGGTCTGGAAATGCACCTCCCCCTCCGCCTTATTGGAGGATTTGCCTTCCCCCCCGCCCCAAAATGAAAAAGTAATCAAAAATTATGACGCCATTTTGACCTATAATGACGCCATCATCGCCAATTTATTGCAGTTTTAGCCTATTTAAATGCTTTTTAAGACATTTTAGACCTATTTTTACTTAAATTTCGTTTTTTTGTCTTTTTTTTATTTTTCCTTCTTTTTTCTCCTTTTTTCCCTTTCTCCTCTCGGTGCCTCCTCGTTTTTTAAAAGTTACCCCCATGCCCCCCCCCAATAAAACCCCGAAGGGGGGGGGGCAGTGCACAGGTCTGAGTTTTTTAAAAGACCATTTTTTTCTGGTACCGGTATTTTCAAAAATTGTAGGGACCTTTTCTTTTTGTATTACGGAGTGAAGGGCATACATAGGTGGGCAGCCTCCCGGATTTTGGGGTGGTATACCCGACCCCCGAAATTTGGAGGGTGTCCCAAAAATTTTTTTGGGGTATACCTCAAATATCCCGTTTTTAGCGTTTTTAGTACTGGGACCCCACAAATTTGGGGGGGGGGTGTCCGGAGGACCCCCAAATTTTAGGGGGGTGCCGGCTATAGTCGGGATTTTTTGGGGGGTATAACCCCCAACCCCCCCTTCCCACCTATGGTGAAGGGAAAAGGAAAGTCTCCACTATCTCAAAGCTAAAGCATAGGGGTAAACCCCTACCCTTTTATGTGTATGTGCTATGTGTAAATGATACAAATTTATAAATGTTGTACAAAATTAATACAGTACAACAAAAAAATTTTGACGCAATTTTCGTTTAACCCTAAAAAAAGAGGAACGATCAAGCGTTGAGCGGAGCGTGAAAAAAATTTTTAAAATGGCTTGTCTGCACCCCTAAATATTTATTTACCTTTGTTGAGTCAAAAGAAAAGTCTAGACCCCTAGATCTCGCCTGGCTACGACCATTGTGAGTATAGGGATCACGCGCGGGGTAGGAAGCAAAAAACTATTCAAAACCGTGTTTTGGTCGGGTCCGCTAGATGGTCCACCCCCGAGTGAAAGGCCAAAAATTTCTAGTGGGGTCCAGGGGGCTCCAGAGCTCCTGGCTTTTCAGGAGGGGTCGACCCCGGGTGCGAGATTTCAAATTAACAAAAAAATTTTTAACTCAATAATTTAAGTGCTTTTAGGTCTAATATTAAATTTAATTTTATGTACTAAAACCGCCTATTTAGGCCTAAAAAGTGTATTTAACAACTGTTTTAACCTAAAAAACCGTGTTTTTGACAGTAAATAAAAAATATACTTCCAAATTGGTTGGGAGAGGGGGGAGGGGGGTCAGCCTCGCTAGGGGGGGTCAGGCCGGACCACTCTCGAGCTTTGGGGGCCCTGGATTTTTTCTAGGGGGGTCTAAAATTTTGGCTCTAGGGGGGTGGACCCCTCTGCCCCCCCCAAAAACACCTATGTACAAAACTCGCCTAGGCACCTTCATTCAAAATTGTGGGCTTTAGTAGTGGCGCCTATTGGACCTAAAATCCAGGGTGACCCGAAATTTACTTTAAAAAACCTTTTAGAAGTTTTTATACAACTATCAACAAACTCAAAGTAAGCAATACAATTTTCACTGAATAAATAATAAAGATAAAATACCTGTGCTGCTGAAGTCCAGCTGGGGTTTTGTAGGCTTTGTTGCATACGTTACATTTAAAATTAGTCCGGCTAAAAAATAATTTTAACTTAATTAATTATTATAGATAAGTACGGTCAATATTTTAGAAGTAAACCGGAATAAATGGTTTGCTGAAGTCTAGCTAAGATTATTAGGTGGGGAGCGCGAGCGGTTATACTCATAGGTGGGCAAACTCCGTGATTTTGTAGGGGGTATACCCGACCACCGAAATTTGGGGGTTGTCCCAAAAATTTTTTGGGATATACTTAAAATGCCTCATTTTTAGCGTTTTTAGTACTGGGACCTCTCAAAATTTTGGAAGGGTTTTCGGGGTACCCCAAATTTTAAGGGGTTGGCGAAAAGGGGGGAGGTGTCGGCAGTAATCGGGATTTGGGGGTATAACCTCCCCAACACCCTGCCCACCAATGGTTATACTTCTCCTTTTAAAAACACCTTGAAACTTCCGAGAACAATAATTTGAAGGTTTTTTGAATACCTCTCCTTTAAAATTTGGGTCCCAGTCCCAGTACTAAAAATGCTAATGAAATAGTATTTGGAGTGTACACCTACACCTACAAAACATTTGTGTCCTAGCGAAGTGCACAAGCTGGGTTCTTTAAACAAACTTAGTTAAAAGTTAGTAGGGTAGTAAAATCCACTACTTGTTTGTTGTTTCATAAGTGAAACGGTCAATAAGGATATCCCTCCAATCCTACATGGGCAAGTTGGTCTGGAGTGGGGGGTTAAACCCAAATAAGGGGGGGTTAAAATCCGAGAAACGCAAAATACCCATATCGGTTTTTTTCTGGAGGGCATTTTACCCATATCGTTTTTCTATTTTATGAGAAAAATGGGTAAAAAACGCTAATTTTAGGTCTAAAAGCCCTTTTTATTGCATTTTTAAGCTTTTTATTGTTAAAACACTTTGACCTCAAAACTTAAGTTTGGAGGCAGTTAGAAGTCATTTTAAAGACATTTTTTCCTCATTTTTTCCAAATTGGGGGGTTAACTTTTCTCCTCTACCCCCTTCTCAGGGACATACCCAGAGTTTCATTTTGGGGGGGGGGGGCGAATTGTAGTACGAAAAAAATTTCGGGTGGGGGCTTCGCCCTCCCCCCCGAGATTTTTGGGGGGGGGGGGGAACTCCCCCATAATTCTTTGAAAACGTTAAAAAAAGCAAGGATAAACGTAGATAAAACTGTATAATACACTTTTTTGGGCTAATAACCTGTTATCTAATGTTTTTAGCGGTAAAAACATGTTTTCTTAGTTAAAAATTACATAAGCACACATCGATAGAGCCTTTTTACAAAAAGGAATTTAGAGACGTTAGTTTTTCAAACCCCTGGCTAAACCCACATTGTAAACTGCAAAGCACATGAGCAGCATCTCGGCTCCATTTTTCTAGGGTACCTACCTATATGAAAAAAATCCGAGCCAACGCTATAGGCGGCAGAAAAATTTAGGAGGGGGGAGGTACATAAATCAACCAATATGATTGTTTGTTTTGCTTTCTGTGTAGTACTTATTACTTATAAAAATTATTGTACTAACTTTAAAATAACATTAGCATCAGGCAACATAAATAACGAGATATATATGTATGTATACTATAGAAAGTGACCGCTGAGCGAAGCGAAGCGGAACAAATTTTTAGGTTTTTGGGGGTCCATTGGGATGCTAAAATTATTTTAAAGTTTGGCGCCGAGCGATTAGCGAGGCACTAGAGAGATTTTGAATTTTTAGCCTCTGAAAACCCCCAGATTTTACCATCCGCCAAAAATTCAGATTTAATATAAGGCGACTTTTTCTTTAATGTTTCTATTTATTACATAAAACAAATTAGCTGTCAATGTATTTGTTAAATTAAAAGTCGCCTTATATTAAATCTGAATTTTTCAATGTTTTTCGGACTTAAAACTTGATATTTGATTTTAAAAAGCCGTTAATATGGCGGTACGTTTTGCTTTATACGAAAATAATGATAAATTACAAAATTTAATGCGCAATGCGATAACTTATTTTGACAGTAATTTTTCATGGTTACTGTGACGCTTGCGTTATACTTTTTTGTATCGTTTTGACGACGTGTGACTTAACTAATGCTGTGGTATTTACAGCTGGTTAACTCATGTAAAAGTTAATCCATTTTGAGAGAAATTTATGTGAATTAAGTTTTATTAATGGGGAAAAAACGCAAATTAAAGCTTTTACACGTATTGTTTTTATTCGGTTTTGTTTTTCTGAAAATTTCACAAAATCTGTTATTAATTTACAGGTTTTAAAGAGACTTGTTTCAGTCTTTTCTGACATTTAGTTTTTAGTCTTATGTAGCTTTATACTATTCCATTTAATATAAGGTTTTTTTTTCGAAACTTTGTTTCGTCTTTTGCTAGAATTTTCGCCTTTTAATGCATTGAATTCAATGTCATTTATTAAAGATATAAAACATTAAAAAATTTACTCATTTTAAAAGAAACGTCATGGCCTCCTCATGATATGAATACAATTATTTTCATATCCAAAACTTCAATGTAATTTTAAGCAGTATACTATACAAAAATTAAGTCTGGGTAACTCCGTAAAATTGTATGGAACCTGAAAGAACCATATAAAATAGTGTGTTTTTCTTCTGTTTAAATTTTTTTAGTTAGACCTGATTTAATCACTTTTTTGGAAATTAGCTTTATTTGGACTTTTGTTTTGTGCTTGATTTTTCTAGATTGATGGTTTATTTTTAAACAACAAAACCACACCATTGTAAATGGTTTTTCCAGGTTCCATACAATTTTACGAGGTTACCCAGACTAAACCCGAAGGCTTTTTGGAAGCGACAAATCTAACAAGCCAAGGGTTTTTTGCATAAAATTCGTAAACAGATGTTAATTTGAAAAATGACCGTTATATTTTTTCGCTTTTTCTTACAATGATAAGTCGATTTGCAATTTGCTTTTTTAATAATAATAATTTTATTTTTTCATTTTTTCATTTGCTACAATTATAACAATAATGCAATAAACAAGAATAGATTATGAGTATTTTTTAAAAAATAAATAGGATTAAAAATAATGAATACAATTTTAAATAAAAATTAAATAAACAGCGATTAATTTTCATTGTTAAGAAGATTTTGTAAAGTTCAGTAATGTTTAAGCCATTCCAAATAATTACAAATGGACTGGTTGGCAGTTCTCCAAATGAGAATTTGCTTACTTTTGGACCGAAATTAAGGTAAATTTGCAGTTTCAAAGTATTATCAAAATTTTAAGGCAGTTTGGAGCACGCTATATTATTTTAAATTAAAGTTTTCAAGGAGTTTTGCTAAAAACCTTTCGTTTTTTGATTTGTCGTTTTCTCGTGGCATTTCGGTTTAGTCTTTTCTCGCATTAAATTTTTGAAATGATTGTAGCTTCATAGTAATCCATATAAAAAAGAGTTTTTTCTGTTTCGATTTTGATAAATTTCCGTCTATTGAAACATTGTACCCCGCAGCGCTCACACGTCACCCAAGATTTATTCAATTTTATTTTTTTAAATATTTTTATTGTTGCCATATGGCTGCTAATTAGTGGTAAGGATATTTTTTCGCTCTTTCCGTTGAAAATTAATAATTTTTATAAAAAGGTAAGGAATCATAATTTAAACCAAAAAAATAACCACAAGAGAATGTGTATTACTGAATGAAGTTACTTAATATGTAATTCAGTAAGGAAAAAAAGTTTCACACAAGTACCCCAGTACCTAATGCGTAACTTAAAAAAAACTGGTCGTTTTTCACATGAACAGAGGTTTAACTACGGGCAATAGAGCATATTCGAGAATGAAATTCAGGTGAGAGGGCAATTTAGCATCTACGTGCAAAAAATCAGCTCCAAATATTCACCACAGGAAAAAATTTTTGGGGGACCCCAAAAAAAAACAAAAAAAAGTTAAGCAAATTAAGCTTTTTAGTATGAAATTCAGGTATGTTTAGCAAAAGTTTTTAGGTTTTTAATATTAGAAAAATATGGGTAATATTTTAGTTATGTAAAATGTTTAGATTTTTAATTGGCTAACAAACTATTAAAGGTTTTGTTGATTTCGATGACGCCATCAACAACGGTTAACCGCGCAGTGACTTAACCCATTTAATATAAGGGAAAGAGCGCTCCGCGCTCTTCCCTGATTCGAACGCCTTTTAAAATAAGTAGTGCAAAAACTAAAACACCACAGCAGAAGCTTTAAAATAATTTGAACCAGGGAGCCTGTGCACACGCTTGTCGATGCTGCCAGTTCAGTTTAACAGATTTAATTTGCGCTTTTGCTTCAATTAAAAAATCTTTGAAAAAAAATTGTTTTTTTCTTTATTTTGAGATAAATAATATTTGTTCTTTTATTCAAAACGATCATAAACCAAAATTTTTCCGAGGTTCGTTCTTCTTGTTCATTTTTTCTCTTTGTAAAATGTAAGATTTTACAATATGCCGAATAAAAGTTTGTTTAATCAATATTAAAAAAAAATTGCACATTAAAAAAAATTATTGTTTCTTTCGGTGCGGAGTTGGTGAACGCAATTATGTTTTTGAACTATTTTGATTTAAAGTTAGTTTTAAAAACAAACAAAACAAATGATCATTTTTTGTTTTTTCAACCGATCTTAAATAAAAATGGGAACAAAAATGAAAAAATATTCGTTTTGAGTGTTTATTAATTAATTACTTAATTATTATAAATAAATAAATACGATATACAGATTACATTTAGTTTTTAGTGGTCTAAAGCAATTGTAGTAAACTTATTATTACTTTATAACTGTAGTAAAGTTGATATTAAAAGAAACTAATAAATAGTGATTTATTTTGCAATGATTAATTTTTTTTACCAAAACAACAGTATGAAACACAGGTCTCAAAAACCAATAAGGTGTCTAAGAAAGTAAACGGCTTGGAGCGCAGTTAAATTTTAATGCGATATTTTTGATAGCTTTTTGTAAGCTTAATATCGTTTTTTTACACAAATAATTTATTCAAAGGACGTTGTATGTTATCAAGTTTTGATTTGTATAGTGATTTTGAAAAAAAATTTTTAAATCCAGGATGCGCATTTTTGTGCCTTCACCTCGAGGCCACCGGGGGTCAGCCCAAAAAATTTTGCTTCTTAAGAAAACCCTACAAAATAGCGCACGATTGGCGTATTATTTTCGTTGGTGTTGCCAATACACAAAGAACAATAAGTGTATAAAATAAACATAGGACTTATGGACAAATTTTTAGTAAAAAAATTCACAAAAAAACCGGCTGTATTCAAACTGTCATAACAAAACATTCACAGTTTCAATCGTGCTCAAATTTTCAAAAAAATACTCAAAAAGCTTGTTCTAAAAACTAATAGGCGGTGTTGCTTATATCTTCTTACAAATAAAAGTTTAAAGCCCAGGTTATTTCATCTTATCGGCCGTAATGATGGCGTGATTAGTGAACTTCACTTATTATAAGCTTTAACTGTTAACCAAATACCTAAGCTACACACTGATATAAGCAACCTAATCCGTTGCGCTGTTTTTAAGATATAACGTTTTAAAGGTGAAATTCAAGTTGTCGCCAGTCTAAATCATTTTTTAGTCTTTTTTTATTTTGACACAAATTAAACAAGGTTCTTATATTTGTGAAATTTGTTAATTATAAATAATATTCAATTAAAAACTATACTGGTAAAAAAGAACTAACTAAAAATCCCACAATAAAAACTATGACAAACACAATAAACCAAGTTTTTCCGAGATAGTTTGATTTTTCCCTTTCTTTAATCACTGAAATAAGGGAGGTATCAAACAACATACTTAGAAGTTTAGGGGAGTCTGATAATTCCGCCAGTATATGTTCTCTTTTGTGCGGTTTTGTAAGCATTTCATTAATAATAAATTTCAATACAGCTGATTTCAAAGACTGGAAATCGTGTGAATCCGCAAGTCTGAGGTAAGTGGCGGCATTTTCGGATTTGATAGAACCTGACAGTTTGCACTGAAAGGAATCCTTATGCAAATTTATTCCCAATTTAGTGGCTTCCTCCAAAAGCTGGTCGGATAGATCCACGTTTGTCGGTAACCGCTCGCAGTAAATTAGTTCCAACAGAATTTTCATAGTGTCACTGCTTAGACCATCCACCTAAAGCAAAAATTGTCATAAATTAAGTACGTGTCAGCTGGTCAAATTTGTTGTGATTTTAAACATAAAAAAACCATGAAAATAAACACCGATACACTAAGCTATTAACATCTGGGCTCAGATTTAGGGTCGATGGAGCCTTGGGAACGTGGAGCTGGAACTTGGAGCCAAAATAAAAATCGTTAAAACGTTCATCTAAGCCTAAGCGAAGCCTAAATCTAACCCCAAACGATTTTTTTTAAAGGATCCAAGTTCCCATTGCTCGTGGCTCTAAGTTCCCAAAATTTTTTCATGGCTCTAAGTTCTCTACTTGTGGCTCTAAAGATCCCGTACCCTGGGCTCAGTCCACCAAAATCAGTTTACTTGTACGCGCAGTAAACCCCAAAATTAACGATCGCGTTGACTTCGAATTTTGTGTGTGCGTTTGGCGGGAACGAGAATCAAAAAACCGAGGCCCCTAAAAACCGAAAGTGACTTTTCTATAAGGTTTTTTATAACGTAAACAACCTATTAGTGTAGTACGATGACATATTTTGAGCTATGTGATAATGTGGTGGGTTTTTTTTTGTTTAATTGTTTTTATGATTTATTTGTTTGTTAATTTTATTATAATTGTTGTTTTTAGCGCACTAATCGTAGTTTTTTCGAAGTTTGATTTTAGTTTTTTGTTTATTGTTAATTTTTTTTGCAATTGTGTAAAATAGTTTTGAAATAATTTTAATTGTTTTTTCATGTTTTTATAATGTTTAAATTTAATTTAAAACGTTTTTTGTTTGCAAAAAAAAATTTATAAATTTATTTTTACAACTTTCATGAATAAATTTAATAAATAAATATATAGTATTTATCAATAAGATTCACTAAGAAGGATTTTTTTGGTTGTTTTTAAGCTTTCGGGTTATTCATTTTATTTATTAACACCAATTATTTTTTTATTAAACGTTTAATTGCAAATTTATCTTCAATTGAAAAAGACATGAAATTTAATTAATACAGCTAAAAAATTTATATTTTTTATTATAAAAAATTGTTATATTAAGTGAAGAATATAAAAATGTCGTAAAATAATAAAACAAACTAAACATGAAAGCATCCTAAATTCGACAGGATCGGATGATTGGTTGTAAAACAGCTTTGCATTCCACGATAGAATCCGTCGCAATGATTTGTTGTTCTGATGAGGCAATTCGGTAATTGCAAATAGTAATAACATTATTATTAGCAGTATAAATTTGGAGCTAATTGAAATTGAATACAAATGTTTTTCTTGCTATTTAAAAAATTCAGTGTTTTTTTAATTTGATCAACATAAATAATTTCTAAAAGAATTTTATCGAAAACATATACGTTGTTTCGGAATATTAAAAAAATGAGATGAATATTTTATATGGCAGGACCGGAACTCTTCTGTGATAAATTCTTTTAAAATTTTCCACCCATTAAAACTGTGGATCAGCGGAGCTTAGTACCCACTACCTACCGTCCGTCCCATACACTGATTGCCCTGGGTCCGCGCCACCTCTTTATTACCGGGCGGAATAAATTCTTATGGTACGCTTTTTTGTGCTTGCCTGGTATACAATGTATAAGCGGTACACAGGTTTTACAGCCTCACATACCCAGCGAACACCTCCTTGTAAAACTCTAGTCGTTTTAGAAAAGATTCATTTTTGTAGAAAATTTTAAAAAGCTTTGTGCTATAGTCTATTTGTGACAATAAAAAAATTGTTTGTAGACTAATCAGTAACAACATTAAAAATTATAAGCAGAAGTTATAACAATTGCAAAAATAATAATAAACAATAATGTTTACTCTGTGATGCACTAGGTTTTTATTCATATAACGTAGTTCATGTACGGGAATACCAACTATTTATCTAACGTTATTATTGAACGCGCCCTCTCCTATACATTGTTTATAGACGGGTTTTTAGGGGCCTCGGTTTTTAAGGGCCTCGGTTTTTCGCTCCGCTACTGTGTTTATCCCGTTTGGTTTTGAAACAGATAATTAAATTGCATTTTTGTAAAATCCAGCCTTTTTACAAGTAGAAAATTTTAGTTATTAAAAATTGGTATTTCTTTTACAAAATCATTAATTTTTATCGTAATTGTTGGTTTAATGTTTTCATGCTTACATAGGTATTTCCTGCTAATTAAAAAAGCGCTTTTTCCGTCCTAGGACAGGAATTAGTCAGCCACTTTGTTATTTTACTTAAAATGGATTCAAAAACCTGAAAACTGACTTGATTTGTTAATAGGTAAATTAAAACTATGATCTCGATGACTTATTGCTTTATATATTGACTATTTGACAACAAAGCAAGACAACTCAAAAGTTGCAGAAAGAACAGTTTAATATAAAAAATTAAAACTTTATTTCAACAATTACCTAATTATCTAATTTATCAATTTTGGAACAGAAAAACTTTTAAAGATTTTTTTTTTGGTTTTGTTTTGGTAAAAAAGCTGGATTTGAAAAATCTGCGTACCAGCTTGTTTTTTTAAACATCATAATCGCACGAATTTATAGTTCTCTCATGTTCTTACAATTTTCTGCTGCTCAGCAGGATTTAATCAATCTTACTAAATTTCTATTTTTAGATTATTAAAAATTGATTTTCCCTCTTGGTAAAGTAGCTTTTTTTGTTTAGAATTTTTTTTATAGCTGAAGCGGGCCGGTGTAATGGGATATTTTGACTCCCCTATTTTGTGACTCCCCGGTCATTCTGGACCGGTCCAAAATGACTCCCCGGTCATTTTGGACCGGTTTTAGGCTGGTCCAGAATGACTCCCCTTGGTCAAAAATGACTCCCCTGTTTTCTCGTTGTTTTTTTTACATTTTGCAATACTATTTAGTTTAGTACAGCAAACGGGCTTGAAGAAAAAACGTAGATGCTATTTTATTGTGGCAATGTCTATATTATACCTTTTCTTACACAATTTAAATGGCTTTATACCGCAATTTAATTAAGTGTTACCAAGTGTGTATAACCAAGGGTAGAACACTTCATAGAAAACCTGACAAAACAAGTGTCGGACGGCGTTACACACCATTGATACGCATATCATTGGTGTGTAACGGTGCGTTACACACCATTGATACGCGTTACACACCCATGTAAGGCTCAGGTTTGGGCTTAGGCTTTGGCTTAGGCTCAGGCATAGGCTTAAGTTTAGGCTTAGTCACTAGACATAAAGGAAGGTTTAAGGAAAAACTACTGCATTTTCGGCGAAAGTTTCGTTTCTCAACTTTGCTAAGATTTTCCGGGTATTCTCGTTCCACGATAAAGTTCACTATAAGCTGGTATTCTAACGGATCCATTTAATACTGTTTAAAAACGATTATAAAAATTACACGCGCGCTTAATGTTTTATTGTTTTTTACACCGACAAAACAAGACAATACTTCACACGTTGTAATGTAACGCTAACTCTGAGTCCCCTAATCATAGGGGAGTCATTTTGGACCGAGGGGAGTCACTTTGGACCGGTCCAAAATGACCGGGGAGTCATTCTAGACCGGGGACTCGAAATATTATATGACACCGTCGATGGATATTCCATATTACCGCCTACCACCCTATATCAGCACTGTTGTTGATGTAGAATGTTAGTCAAGGCCCCACTCCTATCAGGGGATTTTAGGGAGCAGATGTGATTTTTACATTTTGTATGAGAATAATATATAATAATAATAATGAAAAGGAAATAACCAAAAAAAAATAAAATAAATCAACTCAAAAGTTAATCAAATTTTGAAGATAGGAATAATTATTTTACCAATACCTTAATTTCTCTGCAGGTTTTTCTTTCGTCGCTTAAAATATCTCTTATTGTTGAACTTCCAGCGGCTAATATAGCTTTATGACAATAAAATTTAAAATCATCCACTTCATTACTTACAGTTACGTCAGAAAAGAAATTTCGGCCCTGAATGACTTCTTTTAATAATGTTTCCAAAATAAACATCATGAATTAAATCAGTTTTAATTTTTAAAAAAATCAGTTTTATAAAGTTTTCAGCAGGTTTAATTTTTAGATTTTACAAATAAAATAATATTTAAAAACCAACTATAACAACAAAATACTTAAATTAATTTTTGTTAAAGCATTTATGAATCAATTTTTAGGAAATAAAGTAAAATTTTCAGTATGTTGTACGTTATTAGCGGTAAAATTTTACTCAAGATTAGACTTGCACTTTGCTTACACTGGTCGGGCAAATAGCAAAATTAAGTTAGTAACTAAAATGGAAAATCAAACTCAATTCTAGGAGAGTTAAATTGCTTCGGAAGGTCCTCCGTAAACGCTCTGATCACACCAGGCGTAATAATTTATTTTAAGCTGCTTTTCATTTGTGAGTTGAACCAAAAAAATCATCGACATTTAAATTATGTGGACAAATCATGCGAAGGTGAGCCGGTTGCAATCTAAAAAGAGGATAAAAAACTAATAAAAAGTAATCATACTAATTTATATACACCTTTAAAATACAAACAAAAAATAGTTATTTGTGTTGTAAAAATTTTAAATTTCGCAAAATTTTTTGTATTAAATAGACAAGTCCTTAATGAACTGGGCAACTGATCTGATTTCGGCCACAAACTTAATGGCTTAAAAAAATCTTGATAATAATTCAGTAAAAAAATAAAGTATGAGAAACAATTACATTGCATAAATTTAAAAGTAATTTTTTCTTATGGTTGAATTATATCTGGCTGATTTCGTAAATTAGTATGCAGACATAACAGGACCAATTAAAATTGTACGGTCATGACGTTAAAAAAAAATAAGAACGCAAATTTTTTTAAAATCAACCAACAGAAATTAACCAATTTTAGCCCTTAAAAAATTTGCATTTTGGTTCAAAATTGAGTAATTTGATAATTGTTAAAATAAAAGTTCTGGACGCGCATTCTGACGCGCGGTTAAAATTTACCCCGGGTTAATTTTTTTTACGTGCTGAAGGATGTGAGTGAAAAATCGATTTTACCTAGGTAAAAGTGTGGTTAAATTTTTTCTATTGTTTTAAGAATAAGAATTTATCCAACTCGAGAGGTGGTTAAATTCTTTTCTTTTTAAGTTCTATTTCTTGGTTAAGTTCTATTTTCTCCCGTAGGATTAATTTAATAAAAAATAAAATACGCGCATTGATTAATTTTTTTATTTTGCGCGAGGTGGTTTTGCGGCGCGAGAAAAAAAAATTTTAAAAAATTCATTGCAATCATTTTCTGTCCCATATGCGGCAGGTTTATTTATTTACAATATATATTTATTGTTTTTATTTTCTTTGAAATGGATTTATCGGGGTAAATATAAGGGTTTCTTCAGAATGCGACCCCGATCTTTATTATTAAACCACTTTTGTGAAAAAATAGTTTTGTTGTTAAATAGTCGATTCAATTCTGCAATTATCAAGGTCAGCTGCAATTATCAAAAAATACTTATCCTTTGCCAAGGAACTTTTATGCAACCGGGCCCTGGATTTTGTTTGCCTAGAGATGTTTTTATTACTATAATAAAACAATTATTCATTTTGCTAATAAAAAAAATTTTACCAAATTTTATTTTAAAAATTGCCTCCATTTGATTTTAGATAATAAAAAAGCCCTTTTTAGTAAGAAAAACTCTGATTACCACAGCTCAACTTTTTTTTAATTATTATGCGACCCTTATTGTGCTCTAAACAAAATAAATTTTATTTGGTTTAAAACTTTTAATCATATTTAAAAATTTAAATTTCTTTCGTTTTCTTGAATAATTCCAACATCACATCACATAAGCTGGCATTAGCATTTTATTCAACACTTAGTATAATAATGGTGTTTAAAACGCTGTTAATAGGTTTATTTTAAAAATGTTTCTATCACAATAAAAGTAAAATTGAAAATAAGTAAAAAGTGCTAGTATGTTTTGCATATACATAGGCGCTACTATGACAGAATGCGTAAAAACCGATGGAAAATATTAGCGACTTATTGCGTTTATTTGTAGTGTACGTTTACTTGTATTACGAATTTTTATCAAGCATTGATGGTGTAGTATCCGCCATAAGGTCAAGGTGGTGGTACATTTCTCTGTATAATTATTAGTAATGCATTTTTGTTGGTCTACATTACATATGTGCGCCACCACGGCACTACTATAATGTGGTTATACATATTGATATTTAAATTTAAAAAGGCAGGTATCAACGTTTTATGCTCATGGTGGCACGTAATTAAGACTAAAAGTTTATAATCAACAAAAATAACACCACCGTGTGGCGAATGTTACACGTAGGAATATGGAAAAACTTATAGGTGTAAATGAAAAGCAAAAAATCCAACACTTGATTCTGAAATAAATGTGACTTATTCTGCCATAGTTTTTTACCACGATGTTATACTAAATATTATAAAAAATGATCACATCCAAGTACAAAATAGATTGCGAAATGATTTACAAACAAGCGACATTAGGAAAATTTTCAGCACGTTATAGTAACAATTAAATGTGTTTTTTTAAATAAAACACTATTTTTATTGAAAACCTTTTCAAGTGAGAATTTGCTTAAAGGTGTGGTACAGAGTCAAAATTCTTGTCTTCGGTTTTTAAGATTTTTTTGCAAAAATCTTACTCTGACCTTGAATAGCCTATAAATTTTTGTAAAAATATATTTAGCTGATCAGGAAATATGACGTTCTAGAAATGACGTTTTTTCGCTGATTTTGTACTTGAAAATTGATTAATGGGTATAAAAATATGCAATTAAAGGAAGCGGCATATTTGTTAATATTGGTCCTTTAATTGTTGAGATATTGCATTTTTGGTACAAAAAACCTGCGATTTTTCGGCAAAAAACATAAAGACACGGAATGAATTGTAGCAGTAAATTTAAGTTGGTAAGACTTATTGTTAAGTAGCGCGGGAGGTTAAATCGGTATCGTTGCTGAAATTACATATTTTTTCAACGTTTTTGAGTCCCGGCTAATTTATTTTTGTGTTCCATGATTCTATAACAATTACAAGTTTTTAGTTTACTTCTTTTTTACAAAAAAATGCAGGCTTCGACTTTTTGTATCTCCAACCTTTTAATTTTATTGTTAGCGCTTACTGCAAATTTCTTTTCTCACTTGACCCTTTAGAGTTTTTTTTTAATCAAAAATTCAAGATACATCTGGAATTAATGCACATTTAAACATGAATTAAACAGCTTTAAGACTTTAGATAGCTTTAAGTCATTTTAAAACATATAAAAATAATGAAATTTGTTAGGCTTTTTAATGCTATAGTGATAGAAACAGTAGTGTTCGAACTTTTTTAAAAGTGATTTCGTGTTTCTTTTTTTTTTGCTTTATATTTATCTGAAAAGTTTTCAGTTTGAAAAAATTGTTGAAAATGCTTTATTAGATTATTTTAATGAAAAATAGTTAAAATCCCGCATAATGAACTGTTTTCTGCTTGCACAATATTTTTCTGGTGTTAAATGTTACGCCAGAATCAAGATTCAGTTTTCCCGCATTTTTCCCGCACTTCGTGTTTTTGACCAAAAAATGGCTCAGATTGTACGGAAAACGTTTCGAAATAAATAATTTAAAAACATCACTATTTCTTTACATATCTTAACAAATACTGCACCAATATTCACCATCAAGATATCAAATGAATGTAAAAAAATGCTAGTTTCTTAGAATTGTTTTGTTTCTAACTTAAATTTTTATACACTTAAGCAATTTTTAAAGTACAGAATCACAAAAGAAACGCCCTGGAGAGTAATATTTCCTGATCCGCTGGAGATATTTTGACGAAAAACATTTTGCGGGCTATTGAACAGGGGTAAGGTTTTCCCAAAAGAAAAAAATCATTAATATTGAAGACAAAAAAGTTTAAATCTGTACGGCAAGTTTTAAAAAATATTTTTCAGTAAAATCATAGATATATAAATCCGGTTCGCAAAGAGGCAGGTTGCTTAGCTTTCGCTAAATTATCAACACGGATATACGGATAATCAGCCGCTTTCACAAAATCGGCGCCTCACGCCCCCCGGCGGGTCACATTATTCATGAAAATCCAGTGTTTTTTTTTGTTTTTGTTTTTAACACAAAAAATTAATATATACATTAAATTTTGTTAATAATTTAATATTTTGTTAATATATTGTCATAGCGATGTTTATCACACGCCGGGCGTGAGACGCCGATTTCATAAAAAGGGCTAAATATTGCGTTGAGAATCGCGCAGTTTCACTTATTGGTCGAAGTTCTCTCGATTTAGCCGGGAAAACCACGAAAATCAGCAGTATTTTCATTCAATAGGTTGTGCCTTGTTGAATAGACAATTAATTTATTTTTTTGTGTATTTAATGATAGAAATTACAAATCTGGTGATTACACTTTTTGAAAATCGGTAGGTTCCTCCGACAAATGTGATTTTTTAAGTTAAAAAACATTAATAAAAAGTACTGCTGAAAATTTTTCTCGGTAGTCTACGAGATTTTTTCAGACGTATTTTTTCCTTTTTGTGCTTCGAATTTATATTGGGCGCCGCATGCAGCAGAACAGAATATCTTGCCGTCAACAAATGCTTTCATTCCTGTACCCATTGGAGCTTGGCAGCGGTCGCATGAAAAACATTCTCTATGTATTTTCCGAGCTTCTGAATGGGGTTTATCTAAATACATGAGGCTGTTTTTAGTTTTTAAGCCAAAAATCGTGAAAATGCATAAACTAACACTATATATTTTAGAATCGTAACCATTGAAAGAAAATAAAAAAAAGAACAGGGAAAAACAAAATTTTTCGAATTTTGTCTGTGGGTGGTCTAATTCTTATTTAAAAATTTTATCCGAAGGAGAGTTAAGGCTGGTTCATACTTATGTAAAAACCTCCTTTGGACAAAGTCCAAAGGACGTTTTTACATACGTTTATACGCTGTATTTGTCCTTTGGACTTTGTCATAAGGACGTTTTACATAAGTATGAACCAGCCTTTATAGTACCTGTTCAGACTTACGCACAATGCATAATGCATCAAAACAAATTTTCAGCCGTTTTTACATAAGTATGAACCAGCCTTTAGAATAATATCTTATTAAGTTTCAGGTAATATCTTATTATATTAATTCGTAAAATAAAAAGTTTGGAATTTCTGTCAAAAACGGTATAGAAAACGCTAATTTCTTTTTATGTTAAGTAAATGTTTTAATTAGGTACAACTAAGCTAAAAACTCAAAAGTTGTATAATAGAAATTACAAATGGGTTCATCAAACTAATGCGCTACAAAAGCTTGCGAGTGAAAAAATATCATAAAACGCAGGTTTTAAACAGGCAGTATAATAATTCGTGGTGTATTTTTTTATTGATTTTTAATTATATTACTAATGTATTCATGCAGCAGGTCACACTGAGAAAAAATTGTATTACACCAAAAATTAATTTCTAAGGGTTACCAAGTCATTAACAAAAATAGCGCTTATGGTTATTGCCTATGTTCTTTTTTATATACCATTTTTCAAAAGAAAACATTTCTACAAAACGGATATTAATAAAACTTAAACGAAATCATACTAGGATTCCAAAAAACGTGTTTTAAATTTGGTTCAATTCTAAAAAGTATTTAATAAGTAGGGTAACTGACTTAATTTCGGCCACGCCTTAATTTCGGCCACCAATTTAGGGTGTTAGAAAATTGGCTTATTTTTAAAACACCAAAAAACTAGCACATGCAAAAGTAACTGGATTAATGTTGAATAAAGTGTTTTTGCAAAAGTTTTTTATTTTTGTTATTCTACATTATCAACATTTTCATACAAAAAGTGAATTTTTTGTGATTTTCCTAATTTTTGTTTTGTGTTTAAACTGCATCAAATTTAGAACGAAGCAATATATCACCTTAAAATATCTTTTATTTAAGGCTCAACACTGTTAATTTTCATCTTTTGATATTTTCTTCAAAATCATTTTGCAATGCCTTTAACTAACTGTGCATTTTAAGATTCCGTTAATTTCGGCCACCTGAAAATTTAGGTGAAAGAACCTGCCGTTTTTTGCTGTTTTCAAATATCATTGTACTACCGTATTTATAAAAAATTTTTTTGCTCGTTTGACTTTGTTTTGACGTTTTTAAGCCAAAATTAAAAATTGAACAAAAAATACAAATTATTAAAACTTGTTTTTTTAAGGTTTTGACATAATTATTTAAAGTCTTGCTAATAACTATTAAAGTTCACAAACGGGAAAAATTAAGTTATATGTACCAAGAACAATACCTAAGGGTAAATTTGCAACCTTTAGAAATTTTTTGTTCGTTTAAGCAATAGTTATGGTCAGTTTTTTGTAGGTGGCCGAAATAAATGGCACGCGCCTTAACTTCGGCCACATTAAAAAAAAAGTTTAAACATTCACTGATTTTTAAGTGTAACAGAAATATTCAAATTTTGCACTGGAATAACAAATATAGCTATTGTTTGATTTTTAGGCCAAATTTTCGCTTGATTGAAAAAGCCAGAAAAAACTTATTCAAAAAAATAAAAAAAGGTGGCCGAAATTAAGTCAGTTACCCTACTATCATTTAAAAAGAATAATTTGTTTTTACAGTTATGGTGTGTTTTTTTTGTTTGTTGTTATTCTAGTATTATTAGATAGCTAGGCAAAGTTTTGCTTAAAAAAACTACGTCTAAATAAGACATTTCACTTCCTTAAATTTTACAATTTGTAATTATAAAATTGTCGTAAACACACCAAACACCAAACATTAATTTTGAATTATGATATTTTTAAAATGGCAATTCATCTAATACGTTTTTATAATTGAACCAAATATAAAATTTAAGCTTTTCGGTACCCAAGCATTAACTTTGTTAAGTTTGGTTAGTATCCGTTCAGTAGAAATTTTTTTCTTGAACAATGGTGTATAAAAACAAAATTAGAAAACCAAGCGGTATTATTGTTAATAACTCGTTAACCGTTGGGAATTATTATTTTTGTAATAATACATTTTTTTCAGTGTGGTCTGATACATCGATTGGTATTAATTAAAAAGCAATAAAAAATACACCATGAATTAGCATACTCCACCCTTAAATTATTTGCAGTGAACAGTTCTAAACAACAAAATCTACGCTTTATTCCATAAAGGTGAATTTTGTTGTTTATGGAATCCTACTTTATGGCATAAAACGTGAATTTTGTTATCATGGGTGGCGCGGGAGCGCCACGGGGCGATTTAGCCCCGTGGCGCCGCGCCAACCATTATTAGAGAACGTGAGTAAATTTTGAAATTCAAAACCTTCTTCTTCTTATTATTATTATTATTCCAACGCTCCATCCTTAAAAGCGATATTCCTCATTCGTTACTGATTGATCAAAAATAAACATGGGCTCATAAGAAAGAAGAAGGAATTTAGGTCCTTGTTATCGATTTTTTGATCAAAATAAAAAATTTGAAAAATAGACAAATAAAAACTCCCAACCGCACAATAACAGCCTTTTGGCAACAATAAGGATTGTACAGAGCAGACAACCAACATCCCCTCATAGAAACCGCACAAAAAAAGCAGACCGTTTTTAATTGGTGGCAGAAATTGAACCAGTTCCCAGCTCCATCTACTTCAACCGCGCGGAAAACGGCGAAAACAACAGAGTACTTTTTTAAATTCTTGCATTACTGATGACAAAATTAATTCAAAGTTTTATTTATTAAAAAATAATAATAAGCGTCGGTGCCGCGGGAGCGCCACGCGCCGGTAATCATCGGTGGTGCGGGGTGCCATACTGCAATTTAACCCACGGCACCGCGCCAACTATACTTAGAGAACGTGAGTAAATTTTGTAATTCATGTTCATCATCTTCTTATTATTTGGCGCGAAATCGCCACTTAAACATGTTACACTTTTAGAATTTTATTTAGCTTCAAAATACTATTTTTTCGATTGAAAATAATTTTTGTACATTTTTTTTATAGCTGAAGCGGGCCGGCGATGGTTATTATTCCATATTGCCGCCTACCACCCTATATCAGCACTGTTGTTGATGTAGAATGTTAGTCGAAGGCCCCACTCTATCAGAGGATTTTAGGGAGCAGATGTGAGTTTTACATTCTGTATAAGAATAATATATAATAATAATATTGAAAAGGAAATAACCAAAAAAACAAAATTATAACTTAAGGTAAATTAAATAATAATATGATAGTTACCTTATTTGGCGTAATCCCCGTTGTAGGTTGTCTAGGGGAATATAAATGTCTATAAAAGGTACTTGAAAGTGCGGTTGCGCATCGTTACTGCGAAGCTCTTGATATATGGGTTGTGGACAGAAAAGAGACCTTCACACCTAGGCAAGCCTATTTACTTTGACCTAAATAAAATCCTCTTGATCTTTCCCTTCTTGTGTTCTTTCCTATAATAAATAAAGATTAGTATATGATTTACTGAATACATAAAATATACACAACCTATCTCACATCTAGTCCCTAGAACTACTTTTGGTTGGATTCACCATACCCTCCGGTTGTGGGAGGAATACCCTCCGGTTGTGGGCTAGGCCGCAATGGCCGCACGGTACGGGCCTAAGCCCCCTCAGCGCGTCAAGCGATCACGCCACAACACGTGATGTGGCAATTACCTCACCAAGGTGGCAATGGCGGTTTTGGTAAACCAAATCAACCACGACCTCCAAAGTGGCGTAATCCCCATTGTAGGTTGTCGAGGGGGATTTTTGTACATATACATTACTACATAATCACAATTTTTAATTAAGCATAGTTTCTTACCAAATTTTTTAATATTTACTTTCTAACTGGTTAAAATTGTATACAATGTAGCTATTAAAATGGTCCATATTGGTTAAGACTACTTATTGGCATTGAATATAATAAAAAATACCTGGAATTGGTATTTCGACAACAGTTGCGCGCTCCGTTGGTTGGTGACAAATATCACAGCGGGGGTTGAATAATTTATTGCGACATTGGGTGCAAAAGATCCTATTTCTTTGAACTTTAACATCAGATTCCAGCAAAATCTGGGCGCAACTGACACATTTGAGACATTCGTCATGAAAAAGCTTTTTGCCTGCTTCTTTAAATGATCCTAAAAGCAACAAGAATAACTGAATTTGCCGGCTAAAGTTGTGAAACTGACGGTGATTTTACTTTGTTATTTCCCCGAGTATATTCATAATAAATGAATGTATAAATGAATTCATAAAAAATTTACTTCAAAGATGTGAAGTTGAGTACACCCAGTTTGCCAATAAACTAAAATGTATCAAGTATTTGTTTTCGCTTAATTAAGTACAAAAAATATTTACATTTTAGGGTAACTGACTTAATTTCGGCCACGCCTTAATTTCGGCCACCAATTTAGGGTGTTAGAAAATTTGCTTATTTTTAAAACACAAAAGAACTGGCACAAAAGTAACTGGATTAATGTTGAATAAAGTGTTTTTGCAAAAGTTTTTTTATTTTTGTTATTCTGCATTATCAACATTTTCATACAAAAAGTGAATTTTTTTGTAAATTTCAGGATTTTTGATTTGTGTTTAAACTGCATCAAATTTAGAACGAAGCACTATATAACCTTAAAATAACTTCTATTTAAGGCTCAAAATTGTTAATTTTCATGTTTTGATATTTTCTTCAAAATCACTTTGCAATGCGTTTAACTAAATGCGCATTTTAAGATTCCGTTAATTTCGGCCACCTTAAAATTCACGTAAAAGAACCTGTTTAACACGATTTGCACCATCATTTGTACGGGTGGGGTTACATAACACATAATTTACTAGGTTATATTAAATTATGAATAGCCCGGAAGGAATTTCTCAAAAATAATATAGAAACACGTTAAAAAAGTCAGGTTATTATCTTGGCGGAGGAATGATTCATGTGGTAAATATAATAAATATCAATGTCAATGGGGTTTCCCCACCTAACACACCACTTACCACGATATAGAGTACCAATGCTTCAAAAAGTTGTGAAAGTAAATTAAAACACAGTAAAAATGTCAGGTTATTTCCTTTGGCGGAAGGATGCATTCATAAGAATTACGTAGTAAACATCTGTGCGAGCTGGAGTAATACAACCCCCAATTGGCTAGGTTTGAACTATCAATAAACCGATATAGGGATTTCTCAAAGATTATTGAAATGCAGTAAAAAAAAACTCAGGTTATTTTCTTGGCGGAGGAATGCAGTCAGATATGAAACATTAAGGATAGGCAAGGATTCGTGTGGAATTATATCCCTGCTTAACTTTTGTAACGTCTTGTTTATTCTTTAAGTTGACAATTTTGGTTTATCTAATCGTTTTTTTGTGTTTTAGGCGTTTGTTTTTGGTTTTTTTTAAAACCTAAAAGGTGGCCGAAATTAAGGCGGATTTTGTTTTTTTGCTGTTTTTGGGTTAAACATATAAAAAAACTTAATGGAATGGAATAAAATTTTTACCATGCTTTCTTTAAAGTTGGTTGGCTGTAACAAAAGCCATTTTATGTTGAAATAGTTTTTTCACCAAAAAAATTTTCAACAAAAAACACAGGTTATTAAAACTTGTTTTTTTAAGGTTTTGACATAATTATTTAAAGTCTTGCTAATAACTATTAAAGTTCGCAAACGGGAAAAATTAACTTATATGTACCAAGAACAATACCTAAGGGTAAATTTGCAACCTTTAGAAATTTTTATTGTTCGTTTAAGCAATAGTTACGGCCAGTTTTTTGTAGGTGACCGAAATAAATTGCACGCGCCTTAACTTCGGCCACTTAAAAAAAAGTTAAAACCTTCACTGATTTTTAAGTGTAACAAAAATATTCAAATTTTGCACTGGAATAACAAATATAGCTATTTTTTTGATTTTTAGGCCAAATTTTGGTTTGATTAAAAAAGGCAGAAAAAACTTATTCAAGAAAACAAAAAACGGTGGCCGAAATTAAGTCAGTTACCCTACACTTAAAGATCAGTAGAGGTTTAAAGTTTTGTTTTTATAGTGGCCACTTTAATCAGCCATTATTAGGCACAGAAAAATCTCTTAAATAATCCTAACAATAAAAATTAAGTCAAATCTTGGGGTTTTTGTTTGGTAAAATTTAAATAATTTTTCCCGGTTGCAACCTTAAAAAACAAGTTTTAATAACCTGTATTTTTTGTTGAATTTATATTTTTGGCTTAAAAAACGTCAAAAAAAGTCAAACAAGCAGAAAATTTTTTTTAATAAATACGGTAGTACGATGATATTTAATAACAGTGAAAAACGGCAGGTTCTTTCACCTAAATTTTAAGGTGGCCGAAATTAACGGAATCTTAAAATGCGCAGTTAGTTAAACGCGTTGCAAAGTGATTTTGAAGAAAATATTAAAACATGAAAATTAACAACTTTGAGCCTTAAATAGAAGATATTTTAAGGTTATATTGTGCTTCGTTCTAAATTTGATGCACAATTTCTAAACACAATGCAAAAATCAAAGAAAATCACAAAAAATTCATTTTTTGTATGAAAATGTTGATATTGTAGAATAACAAAAATAAAAAACTTTTACAAAAACATTTTATTCAACATTAGTCCAGTTACTTTTGTGCTAGTTCCTGTGTGTTTTAAAAATAAGCCAATTTTTTAACACCCTAAATTGGTGGCCGAAATTAAGTCAGATACCCTAATTAGAAAAATTAAACAGTTTTAGTCAAGAGGTTTTCCATGAATATATTTTCATTCAACATGTTTTATAAGCTAAAATCAAAATTTAGACTATTAGAAAATAAGGTAAAATATGCGGGAAAAGCAATAAAATGTTCACAATAAAATTTAATTATTATTAATTACACTTCTTAAAAAATTAGAAAAAAAAACTTCATTTATTAATGCAATCTCAAACTTCTTTTGCTTCAATTTTGGCGAAATCACCATCAAAATCCGTTTATCTGACACACTAAATTAGTTGGTGTCCGAAATTAAGTGTTGATCGACATTATTCTCTAAAGCATAAACAATTTTTTAAGTATTTAAAGATAATAAAAAGAACCTCTTCCAATTTCATGTTTGCAGGCGTGACATCGTCCACCAATTCCATAACTGGAAGCTCGATCCATGATTTAAAAAAACTTATTATAACAGAATTCACCAGCCGACCGCAGGAAAATAGCTAAAAATATAAACTGTCAATATTCATAATATTTCTATCTTTGGCTTTTAATTTTTTTTTAGCCAGACTGAGGCTATTAAGGTTAGTTCATACTTCGCCCAAAATTTCTGAACCAAAAGGCCAAGTCCAAAAAAAAATCATAAAGAAATTAATTTTAAAACCTGTTTAACCTTCGTCCTAAGTGTCCAAAGGACAATTTTGGACAAGCCAAACCGGTTCTTTTTTTCATAGTTTTAGAGGATTGTCTTTTAAAGGAAGCATATAAACGCTTAGGACATTTCGAAGTGTCCAAACTGTCCAAAACACAAGTTGAAATATTTTAACATTGCTTTCGTTGGCCAAAGAACATCTTTGAATTTTCCAAAGGAATCTTTCGATTGTCCAATCCAAAAACTTTTTTGGATTGTCCGACCAACAAACTTGCTTGTCCAAAATTGTTCTTTGGAGTTTGTCCTTGGACACATTGAACGAAGTATTAACAGGTTGAAAAAAGTCCCTTAAGACTTTGTCATTTGGTCTTTTTTCCTTGGGCAAACCCAATGTGTAACTGAAGTCAAAAACTATAACACTTATTTTTGTTTTATGTTTATTAATAACAAAAATAATTGTTTTAAAACAAAAAAAATTGGGTTCGGCCACATTAATCCTCTCTTTTTAAAGTTTTAATATCCTACCACGGGACGTTTCCTTTGATTTTGTTCTAAATATAGCTACTTGTGTGGATATTTTGTTGGAAATATTGGAAATTTTTCGCTAACAAACAAAATTACTTTGCAAAGAAAAAACTCCAAAAGGCCTTGATGATTTCTATGGAAGAAGTAGGAACCAGAATTGCTTCAGGGGTCGGTTGCCGAGTATAGATCCAGTTTGACGTGTGTAAAATTTTCTGATAGGATTTTATTTTCGCAACACTTTATTTATTTTTTTAAAGTGGAAATTTTCATTCAAAACAAATTAAGGAAGGATAGACTAAGGTAAGAAATGTTTTGTTTTTTTAATTAAAACAATCTTATATTTGAAAAGTAACCATAAATCACTTTTTTCTTCACCCTTAAAAAGGTTAAATAAGCACTTTTTTCTTCACCCTTAAAATGGTTAAATAAGAAAAAAATATGGAAAAACGTTTGACCGAAGAAGAGCTTTTCTCGCCATCCGCTGACCTAAACTGAACTCAAATTTGGAAGTGCACGCCTTTTTAATTTATTATTGCTCTTACTATTAAGTATTATAAATTCTTGCATCATAGAGCGACCTACTATGCATACTTTAACCGGAGTTTTATAGGAAAAATTTTATTGTAAGACGGGAGTTTCACTAATTTTTTATTAAGCCTTTAATAAATAAAAAAATAGTTAGAGTTACTAATTAAGTGAGGATCACCCTTAAAATTCGTAGAGCCTGGTTTCTTTATCCCTCTTTTAGAGTCCCCTCCTAACTCACTTTGGTATTTAGAGTCTCTACTACAAAGCTACAACATTTTTAAATTTAAACAACGGTTCAGTAAAAAAGGAGTAGGTGGTTGGGGGTTAAGGAATTTGATTTGTGACAGTGCTACTTTAAGACTTTGTCATTTGGTCTTTTTTCCTTGGGACACTTTGGAAGAAGTAGGAACCAGGCTTCAGGGGTCGGTTCCAGAGATCGACCTAATTTTTTGGTGCGCACCTGAACTGAACTCAAATTTAAGTGCACGCCTAATTTGCTACTGATTCCATAGAGCGACCTAAAATTAGGTCAATGGTCACCTAACTCTGGGATTTCGGTGAGCATATTTAGGTCAACCTTTACGTTTTGCTGTTTTCAAAATAAAAAGTGAGCTGAATTATTTCAAAGTGAGCAATATTATAGCTAGTAATTTGACGAGTATGTTTTTTATTGTTCGAAAGATATTATACATATAACACAAGTCATTATATTTTGAAAAACTATGTTTGTATGCTCTTGTCATGAAAACAGAGAAAGTTCAATAGGTTTTTAAGGTTTCTCCGGACAGTTTTCTTAAGTTTGGAAAATCGCGATTTTTGGCATAGTTCGAGATCTCGCGAAATACAGAAATGTTTCCATAAAAAATTAATATGGGTGTTAAAAAGGCAGAAATACCACGATTATAAAGCGCACATTGATTATATTAATGGTAATAGTTGAAATAATTGATATTAAAAATCAAATTGCAACGAAATTTTTTTAAACTCCTTAAAAATATGCACTACTCAGTATTTATTAGGAAAAATACTTCCAATAAAGAGGAATTGTTATCATTTTTCAAATTAATGAAAATATTTTTGTATTTATGATTTAATATACGATTTTCCGTAAAAAAAGGGGGTTAATTTTTTCAAAATTGCGGCGAAACGTGGATTTAACGTAATTTGATGAAATTTAAAGCTCCAAAAAAGTATGTTTTTATTGAAATATATGATTTTAAACTGCCATAATAGCTCTCGTGATGTTAAGCCCAGTTCACACTGAGGTGGCAATGCCACCGGTGGCATTGCCACCGCTGTTGTGTCCAACGTTAAACATATGACGTGTTCACACTGAAGTGGCAATGCCACCGCTGTTGTGTTCGATCCACAACTCCGTCATCGGTGGCAGCTCTCTTAAGAACAAAAAAGCATGGGAACGCGCGCATTGTTAAAAAATCAATAAAAATATTACGGTTTTTACATAAACGCTTTTATTGTATAAGAAAAACCGGTAAACAATATTGCGGTGTAAATAGAAAAACGCGTGAAAACGCGTAAATTGCATAAATGAAAAAATTCGGTATGGCCCGACTCGCTCCCGCCGACTCGCTCCCGGCCGACTCGCTCCCAGCCCAACTCGCTCCCAGCCCAACTCGCTCCCAGCCCAACTCGCTCCCAGCCCAACTCGCTCCCAGCCCGACTCGTTCCAGCCCAACTCGCTCCCAGCCCGACTCGCTCCCAGCCCAACTCGCTCCCAGCCCGACTCGCTCCCAGCCCGACTCGCTCCCAGCCCAACTCGCTCCCAGCCCGACTCGCTCCCAGCCCGCTCCCGTTTAAAACTGTAAACGCATTTTTGAGTTTGTCGAAAAACGCATATAAAAACGAAACTGGACGTAAGCCACTTCAATTTCAGTTTTAATTCGCACAATAAAAGGTAAATAATATTTTTCTTCTCTCATAAAGGTAAGACAGTAATGTAAAACTCCGTGACCATGTGAAAAACAGGGAACTAAACACTCACTATTCATTGAATAAGACACTCAGAAAGAAAGAAAAATTCGACCTGCAATGTTTTTTTTCCTGTTTGTTTGAGTTTGAGCTGTATTTAAAGTAGCCGCTCTCGTTTTTCATCGTTTGTAAGGTCTTTAAAACCCCCCAATCGCCAAATGATCCATCATAGGTCGCGGAATATTGCCGTCGATTTTTTTCCGGACATTGAAAAAACACTTTCAACAAACAAGGAAGGAAGCAGCGTTAACTAAATAAGACTTTTACTTTTGAGAATATAAAAATCAATGGTTTATAGCAGCCGCACTGAAAAGCTACTCAAAATTTAAAAAAACTAGTTAGATTTTTGAAAAACAACACAATTATAACATAACAACCCCATATCTTCTGAATTGTAACTGATTATGTAGCTCACCCTTTTTTTAATTCTACCCACCACACAGTAAAGAAAAAAAAACCCTAACTGAGTGTATGTAAAATTCGTATGTAAATATGAGTTAGGCCTTAAAGTAAAGTATTTTAAGTAGGCCAGCCTACTTAAAATAGTTTTTCTATCGACTGATTGCACCAAACTCGACGCACGAACAAAGTATAGCGGGGTTCCCGACACGAACGACCGCACCCAGCATGTACTGTGCGGTCGTTCGTGCCGGGAGCCTTGCTATACTTTGTTCATGCGTTGAGTTTAGTACAATCAGTCGATAGTATGGCCGGGTTTCGTGGGAGCGGTCGTTTCATTTTTGTAAAACTTACCGAAACATAAAAATCGTTCGTGAAACGCTAATATGTTTAGTGTTTATAAGTTAAATTGCGGTATTCTGTTGGATTTTTTATATATATTTTTGATGTATATTTTTGCCAATTTATGTAGTTCTGGTGATGAAAACACATACTGTTTGCGATAAAAACACACTATCGCAAACCAACAGAGAATCTGGCCCCAAATTGTTTTTTTCTACACTCAACCGATTAAAAATTTTTCTACGCATCTTTACTGTGCGATAAAGCATAATAATGTCTAATAATACACTGCATCACGCATTGCATCAAATCCATCTTCCTTTTGTTATATAATTTTGTGTAATATGTACATTTTTTACTAAACCCAACGGCACTGTAGAAGCGACAGAGTGGTCGTGCCAGCCGCACGGCACGCAGAAAAATTATAAAGAAAATAAAAAAAACAATAACAGAAATACGTACGGTATTCTTATTATTTTTATTTTAACCATTTCAATAATTTGGAAATAAATTTAAAATAAACCGCTGGCATTAATCCAACAACAATCAGTGTTTAAGTAATGACGCTTCCTGATGGCATTCGAGTTTAAACTAATAATCTGTTATAAAAATGCGTTTACAGTTTTAGCCGGGAGCGAGTCGGGCTGGGAGCGAGTTGGGCTGGGAGCGAGTCGGGCTGGGAGCGAGTCGGGCTGGGAGCGAGTTGGGCTGGGAGCGAGTCGGGCTGGGAGCGAGTTGGGCTGGGAGCGAGTCGGGCTGGGAGCGAGTTGGGCTGGGAGCGAGTCGGGCTGGGAGCGAGTTGGGCTGGGAGAGAGTCGGGCTGGGAGCGAGTTGGGCTGGGAGCGAGTCGGGCTGGGAGCGAGTTGGGCTGGAAGCGAGTTGGGCTGGGAGCGAGTTGGGCTGGGAGCGAGTTGGGCTGGGAGCGAGTTGGGCCGGGAGCGAGTCGGGCTGGGAGCGAGTTGGGCTGGGAGCGAGTCGGGCTGGGAGCGAGTCGGGCTGGGAGCGAGTTGGGCTGGGAGCCGAAAAAATTATATAGCAAAAACCCTGTTTAGCAAAACAAACAAAAACAAATTATCTTTTATGAAAAAATTTTTTTTAGTTTTTACGAATTTTAAACACACGTACATGCATAGCATGGAAAGTACTTGAATATGAATTTGCAATTTTTTATGCATGAATAAAAGATTTGCAAATTTTTGTGCTGGACAGTTTCTATGTGGGCTGGGGCGAGTCGGGCTGGGAGCGAGTTGGGCTGGGAGCCGAAAAAATTATATAGCAAAAACCTGTTTAGCAAACACAAACAATTATCTTTTATGAAAAATTTTTTTTAGTTTTTACTAATTTTAAACCCGTACATGCATAGCATGGAAAGTACTTGAATATGAATTTGCAATTTTTTATGCATGAATAAAAGATTTGCAAATTTTTCTGCTGCACAGTTTCTAATATAATTTATTTCACGGCTTTAGGTTAAAAGAGTAAACAATCTAAAAACAGGATTATTGAAAAAAACTAAAAACAAAATCGTTTACCTGTATTAATTAAAAAGAAAACTTTTAAGTTCGTTAATGTTTCTTTGACCACCTTTTAGAAATAAAAATATGGCTACTGATTCGGATGAACTTCTGATCAAGTCCTGAACGGCCCGGAACTTTATTACAAGCAAGTAAAAACGTACATGGACAGAATTAACCAGGCAAACAGCAGGGAAATAATGAAAAAAAGTAAAAAGTAAAAAAAGAGTAAAAAGTAAAAAATTTCTTAGCTCTACACGCAAACGAAATGCTCTTTAGCGGTGGCAATGCCACCCCAGTGTGAACCTAGCGGTGGCAATGCCACCGGTGGCATTCCCACCGGTGGCATTGCCACCTCAGTGTGAACCGGGCTTTAATCTGTTGTGTGTGCATATTTTAGATTTAATAAAGACCGGGAGCTGATGGTGTTGTGGCGCATTCGGATAGGGATAGAACCCGTCCCGTCTGCCACTGTTAAAATTTTTAAGATCGAGAGATCAATTTCCACTGTGAACATATTTCCATTGCTGTCCTGAAGGATAGAAACTATTTGATTGAACTCTGCTACCAGCCCAACATATGAGCAAATTATATAATAAAATAATTATTTACATTACATTACATAAATAAAAGAGAAATATAAAAAAATGATAATATTTAAAAGTAAACGTACCTTTGGCTTTGAATTAATTTTTGATGAAGATCAATGTACGTGGAAGAAGCAAATTAAAGGTTAAAGTGCAGGAATGAAGCAAAGAAGCAAAACATAATAAATAACAAAACAAACAACACAATAATAATTAAATCAAAATCAATAAAAAAGGAAGAGACATGACAGTAACTAAAATATTTTAAATTAATTAAAAGTGGTGTATCACAGCTGTTTTAGCCCTCACACAATTAATAACTATTAATAGGTGCGCAACAAAAGCAGTGAAACAAAGTTTAGTTAGTGAGTGAGAGGTGTATGAGTTTATGATAATTTACCTTTGACAGTATTAAGAGTTTCAGAACTCTGTTTTCAATAGCTACAACTACAAGATCGGCCAATATGTAATATTTTTATTATTTTTTTGTTCAGCACAAAAACAAGTAACACAACAATACAATTAAAGAATCAACATAAAGTTCAGCATTATTCTTTAGATAAACACTGAGCTGACCGGGCGATGACACTTGTAACAGGGTTTTAAACCTTTCTTTTTTAGAAAATGACCGTGTTTCTTCCCTTAAATTGAATAAAAACTAATTAGATTGGACATAAGGACAATATACTATAAATATATATAAATATTTTATAGATGTATAAATGTCCTTTTTTCCACTGCCACATTTTTATTTAATATTAATATTTATTTTAGATTTATCATAATTTTTTCAATGAATCAAAACAAAAAAAATTTTTTGTAAATGTTAAACCGCATTTGTTTCCTACTTTTTGCTGCTCATTCGAATTTTCTTCGTCGGGATATTTTAAATATTAAACCGCATTTGTTTCCTACTTTTTGCTGCTCATTCGAATTTTCTTCGTTGGGATATTTTAAAATATATAATGTTCTATAATTACAATAAATAATAAAACACAATTTATAAACAAAAAAATAATTTTTGTTCTATTTCAACTGGTTTTTTATTTAACGCCGTGAAGTGAAAACTGTCCGGAGAGACCTTATTGTCATTTCTTATTTTTTTAGTTTAACTCATGTTATTTTTTTCAATTTTTAAAATCTATATGTGTTATATCTTTACAAATGTCTGAGTAAATGCATTGGCGGTACCCATATTTCTAATTCTAACAAGCTTCTGCCACTGCTGATCAATGAAAAATAAATAAATTATAATTTTTTGTTTACAATCATAAGTTCAAAATACTCACGCGCTGACCGAAACAAAGCACAAAAAAGTTTGGAAAATAATTTTTTAAAAATTTTGTTGTGTTTTTTTGTTTGATAAAAAAAACTGCCAAAAATATGTTCCTTGGCAAAAATAAGACGCCAAGGGGAAATTCTATCGCACAAGTAGCGTCGATTTGGCATACTAAACACATCTTCTAAAAATATTTTGGACTTAAATCGAGAAAAAAAAACAATACCACCCAACCCTTTCCCCAATTTTAAAAACATATGTTTTAGAAAAAAGAAAGGGTCAGGAGGGGTCCCCCTAGGGCCGAAAGTTTGGCAGCCTAAAACTAGTAGCTGTGAAACCAAGTCCTAAACGCGTACCAAAAATCAGTTTGAGATTTCTTATGGAAAAATGTTGATAAAAACATGTTTCTGGATCAATTCTCACCTTTAGATTTCATTTTTTGGCACTAACAATGATTAAACTACTTATTAATGACATAAATGATGTTTTATAGCTAAAAATGACCTTTTTTTTAAAGGTACATGTTATGCTGTTAAGAAAAACTGTTTATTAGAGCTTTAATCAACTTAAATTAATATTTTCTGGATTGCCCAGAGTCCGGCAGTTCTAAATAAATTTTTACTTTTTTTCTGGTATTTACCGATTTTGTATGGGAAATGAACTCTTACTCCATAGACTGTTAACCTTTTTTTTCTCAGAAAACAACATTAAATGCTATAAAATTATAGTGTGTGCAATAAAATTTCTTATTTTATCTATCTTAAAGAATGCAAACAACAAAGTTTTTTATAGACTTTTTGCTTGTTTTGTTTTAATTTTAATGGTTAAAAATTTTTAAAATTATGTATTTTTATTTAAATAGTATTTTGAATTCTAGAGTCATTACACAATGTAATATAAATTTACTTTTAAAATAGAATCATGGATTTAATTTCGGCACTTTTGCAAGTTTTGATTACATATCTTATCATAACTTGGTCCCGAATTTGAATTGAGAAGTGATTGAAAAAGATGTAAGTGAAATTGGACGATCATTTTCTTTTAGGCTTTTGATGCCTTTTTTAAACAGTAAGTTTAATAAAGCTATTATCCAATCAAGTGGTAATTCTCCAAATCAAAAGACATTTGAAAGATTATTACCAAAGGTTCAGCAATAACTTTAGCCAAGCGTTTTAAAAAGTAAGCTGGAAAACAGTCGGGTGTTCAAGACAATTTGTTTGGGAGCTTTTTTAGGGATTTAAATACCTTTTTTGTGGTAAATACCATCTTTTCCAACTTCCCAATATTTGGTGGATTCAAATTTGGTAAAGTATTATCATCATCAGTAAAAACGGAAGCAAAATAATTTCCAAAAAGTTCAACTTTTACAAACTCTTCAGTTACAAAAGTCCCATCGTCTCTTTTAATTGGTGGGATAGTTTGTTTTAATTTTATTATTAACAAATTTATAAAAATTGTTTAAACCCTCTGAATTTAAAATTTTTGTTTCTTTATTAATGTTAAAACTAGCCTTGAAAAATGCTCTAAGAATAGAGCAGGAAAAAGGGGCGATTTTTCCCCGGGCGTATGTTTAGACAGAAAAGATGTGGACTAGGCTGAGATGGACATTTTGTGGACTATAGGAAATTTGCATTTGGTTTGGCCAGCTGTTCACTAAATAAAAGTTTCTACCGTATGATAATGATTTGTTTATACATTGATCTAATCACACAGCACTGTTGGATTTTTTTTTAATTTGATGAAATGTCAATTTAAAAAATCATACTCACAACAATGTTTGACAAGCGCGAAATCGCCACTTTTTCAAGTTTATAGTTGTTTCTTACACATACAAATATAATCTTCTAATTGAAAAAGTGGCGATTTCGCGCTTGTCAAACATTGTTGTGAGTATGATTTTTTAAATTGACATTTCATCAAATTAAAAAAAATGCAGCAGTGCTGTGTGATTAGATCAATGTATAAACAAATCATTATCATACGGTAGAAACTTTTATTTAGTGAACAGCTGGCCAAACCAAATGCAAATTTCCTATAGTCCACAAAATGTCCATCTCAGCCTAGTCCACATCTTTTCTGTCTAAACATACGCCCGGGGAAAAATCGCTCCTTTTTCCTGCTCTATTCTTAGAGCATTTTTCAAGGCTAGTTTTAACATTAATAAAGAAACAAAAATTTTAAATTCAGAGGGTTTAAACAATTTTTATAAATTTCTTAATAATAAAATTAAAACAAACTATCCCACCAATTAAAAGAGACGATGGGACTTTTGTAACTGAAGAGTTTGTAAAAGTTGAACTTTTTGGAAATTATTTTGCTTCCGTTTTTACTAATGATGATAATACTTTACCAAATTTTAATCCACCAAATATTGGGAAGTTGGAAAAGATGGTATTTACCACAAAAAAGGTATTTAAATCCCTAAAAAAGCTCCCAAACAAATTGTCTTGAACACCCGACTGTTTTTCAGCTTACTTTTTAAAACGCTTGGCTAAAGTTATTGCTGAACCTTTGGTAATAATCTTTCAACTTCTGGACTATCCCACTTTGTAAATTCCGGCCAAGGGAATATCATAGAAGGGTTGAATTTTGAAAAAAGTTAGCAAATGAATCCGAAAAATATATATAGGAAAAATTATTTGTCAGCCGTATGGCGGAGAGGGGCTACTTGTAAGCTTTTGAATCACTATTATTGTAAACTTGTGTGAAAAGTAGTGGAAAAAATTTATGCAAATATATGTTAAATCATGCAAGAATTGTTTGAACAAAAATACTAAAAAAATACTAATTTTATTTTGTCAATCGCAGCGCGATACAAATTTTTTTGTTCAAAAAATACTGGCTAACGGTAATTCCCATGGACCATGGAACAACATGGACCCAACATGGACCCGCCCACGAGGGGTGAAAGACTGACTTTAACAATACAAAACAATATAAAGTTGTTAGTTTTAACTTTTAAACGGCTTAGGCTTAGGCTTAGAATCACACTAAGCCTAAGCCTAAGCCTAAGCCTGAGGTGCACTAACAACTTTACATTGTTTTGTAATGTTAAAGTGAGTCTTTCACCTCTCATGGGCGGGACCATGTTGGGTCCATGTTGGTCCATGGTCCATGGGAATTACCGTTAGCCAAAATACTTTACTAAGTGCATCGAGAACAACCCATTTAAGTGGTCACCGGAAAGATCGATTGTTTAAAACCGTTATTTTTCAAGTAAATTATCATTATAAAACTCACAAATAACTTTTATTGTGGACTTTAGACCTTAGTTTCCCTAAGCAACCTAAGCAAAATCTTAAAATCAAGTTAAATTTAATGTTTTGTTTGATTTTGAGGTTTTGCTTAGGTTGTTTAGGAAAACTAAGGTCTATAGAAATTTCACAAATAAAGCAGATATCAACAGCACCATAGATAAGGTCATCTCCTGAAATCAGAACATCAAGCTCATCTAAGGAGTTAGGAAGGCTTCTTGCATTTATACACAAGATTTTTGTACTAGGTATAAGCTTTAGTTTACTTTTACTATAATGGTAATTAAGTCGCGAAATATTCTATTTTGAAACCTTTAAGGGAGCCTTAAGAGTGATGTCGAACAAAAAGGGATAACCATCAGCAGAATATCAAAGTGAAACCTTTTTGTTCTGCTCTCCTAGCTCCCGAAGTTTGCCAAGCAACTCTTTTTGACAGACTCCTCAGTCAAAGATGGCCTTATGTAAACTTTGTCATATTTGGTGAAAACCCTTAGGCAAACTCCTGAATGAACTAACTTATTACAAATATGTTTATAACTTAACCTAATTTTCAGCAGCTTGGGGCGGTCGCTAGTTCTTCCAGTACGAAAAAGTTTAATTGGGCGGATGACTTCACCCATATCATTACTATCAAGAGTTTTTAATAATTCAGCCACGTTTTTCTTTTCTTTTCCCTGTTATCATTCTCTGGAAGGCCAAAAACAACCAGATTGTCTCATGTTCTTTTCGGACCTCCATGCGCTTGAAATAACTGTCCATCATAGGTATTAAACGATTAAATACTTTTTCGCACATCGTAGACACCAGCTCCACATCAACATCAGAAGCCCGTGCCTCCTCCATCTGGGCGAGCCTCTCCTCCACATCCGCCAACTTCTGCTGCAGAGCTGCATTCGTCGCTTTTAACCTGGCGATTTGATTTGTTCTGGTTGAACTCATTCTTAGTACTTTTAACGTCAGTGGAAAAATAACATTGCAATTGTCTGCCAATTAGCTTTAAAAAAAATCTATTTAATATTCTTTTTAAGTATATGCCCTTGCTTATATTTACATATCAACTTTTTTTATTACAATCAGTATTATATTTTACTAAAAAAAATTTGTTCATTCATTTTAGTCAGCTTAACAGTTTTAAACGTCTTTTTTGTTTTTCCTGAGCCTAAGCAAAACCTAAAAACCAAGCTAAACTTTATTATGATAGAGTTTCAGATTTTTCAGCGCGCTTAAAATTACCACTAGCGCGCTGAAATTCAGAATCTGCCTTCAAGAACAACCCACTTTAGAGGTCAACGGAAAGAAAATACCGGATGGACTGCTTTAAACATGGACGAACTACTAGTTTAAAACCGTTGTTTTTCAATAACAACCCATTAAATTAAAATAGTTTTTTAATAAATCTTGGACAAAGTGATAAATTTAAAAAATTATCATGATAAAACTAATAAACAACCTGAACCTTCCTGGACTATAGACTTTAGTTTTTCTAAACAACCTAAGCAAAACCTCGAAATCGAACAAAGCATTAAATTAAGCTTGATTTTAAAGTTTTGCTCAGGTTGCTTAGGGAAATTAAGGTCTAAAGTCCACGATAAATGTTATTTTTAAGTTACGATAATTTACTTGAAAAATAACGGTTATAAACAATCCATCTTTCCGGTGAGTGACTACTTGAGTGGGTTGTTCTAAAAACCATAATTAAGAGCAATTATTGGTAATAATGGCACCAAGGGCATTCTTCAAGAACAACCCCTTCAAGTGGGCTATTAGGAGAAAACTCCGCAGCTGACTCCGCAGCGGAGTTTAAGCGTACGCCTTCCTAAGCCTAAGCAAAGCCTAAACACAACCTAAACTTTCTTCGCGCAGCTATTTGTTAAAGTTTAGGTTGTTTTTAAGGCTTTGCTTAGGCTTAGGAACGCATAGCCTTAAGCTTAAAAAAGGTTATTTCACTCCAGGTAACTCCGCGAATCCAGGTAACTCCAGTGAATCTCCCAACTGTGGAATCTCCCAACAGTTTGTGGAAAGTCCCAACAGAATCAAAAAATACGTTTGCAACAAACACCATTTTATTTTTTAGTCAATTAACACTATAATTAATAAAAATATAGCATTAAATACGGAAAACTCGTCTTTTGGATGTGATTTTGTAAACGCACTTTTCAAAAGACAAGTTTTTCCTATGTTTCGAATAAAACAATCTATTGAAAACCTTTTTTATCTAAGCTTAAGCAAAAGCCAAAAATCAAGCAAAATTTTTATCATGGTAAACTTTTATTAAATTCTTTATTCAAAAAACTGAGTACCTAAGCCTAAGTAAAACCTAAAAATCAAGCAAAATTGTATTATGGTAAATTTGTATTTAATGATGCTTTTTAAACTGAAGAGTAAAAACTTTATTTTTTTCCTAAGCCTAAGCAAAACCCAAAAATCAAAAAAATTCTCATTGGGGTGGAAACTTGCATTTTTGAAAGTACGTTTACAAAATTGAATAATTGCAAGAAGACCTGGCTGATTTTGACTTACTAGAAAAAAATGACTAAAGGCTTTAGAAAATAAAGCTCTTTATTTAGTCATTATAATTTCCATGAGTTAATTCATCAAAGATTTTTTAAATTGGTATAGAGTTTTGGAACTAACTTGATCTTCATTTAGATAATTCCATTTATTTATAACTCTACTAAAATAACTGTATTTTCTACAATTGACTCTTGAGTGCTGTTTTTTGAGTTTTTTTGAATGTCCTCTGGTTGAATTTGGGTTAGAGCAAAATCTTTTTCGGGTTTAAATTTACCAGTTGATTTAAGATTTTATATGTTTCAAACATATCCATCTTTTCTCTTCTTTTTTTTTAAGTTTCCGGATAAGTTTTGCTTCTCTTTCCATTATTACTCGTCTATTTATGTATCCAGTATCTTTTAAGTTACAAGATTTAAAAACTCGTTTGGTAAAGGTGGTTTTCTTTTTTTTTGTCATTTTTTCTTATATATTTACACTCTATTTTCTTTTTTGGTTCCAAACAACACTTGCGTACTCAACAGTAGGACGCACAAAACTTTTATAAGCAATAAGATAGTTTTAAATGGATTGGGATTTGAAACATCTAAAAATTAAGTTAACTGTTTTTAAAGCTTTGCTAGCTATTTTTTTACAGTGTGTTGAAAACTTTAAGTCACTAGTGATGAACACACCTAAGTCTTTTACCATATTAGTTTTAGGTAGCTTCTTATTATTTAAGTAATAATCCGTTTTGTGTACATTTTTACAAGTATTTAAATGTAGTACTTCACATTTATTTTCAGATAAATTGAGCTCCCAATCTTGAGCCCATTGGGCAATTCTATTTAGATCATCTTGTAATTTTATTTGATTGTCATTTGAGTCGGAAAAACTGGTATAAACCTTTGCATCATCTGCAAAAAGTCTAATTTCTGAATTTTGGACACAATTGACAATATCGTTAACATAAATAAGAAAAAGAAATGGTCCTAAAACTGAGCCCTGTGGTACTGAACTTGTAACTGGGTAGGAAGGTGAAAAATTGTTGTTTATTACTATTTTCATTTCTCTATTTTTTTTTGTTAAAAAAGCTTCTATCCATTTTAGAAGTCTGCCAGAAATTCCATATTTATTTAATTTAAACAAAAGCTTTTGATGCGATACGGTATCAAAAGCTTTAGCAAAATCCAAGTAAACTACATCAACTGATTTTTTATCTTGAAAAGCCAAAGTCCAATCATTGTAAACATCAAGAAGTTGTGTAACTGTTGAGCTTTTATCTTTAAAACCATGCTGAAGGTAAGATAATATATTTACAAAAAAGATAGAAAGCTCAGCTTTTACAATCTGTTCCATTATTTTACAAGAAAAACATGTAAGAGAGATTGGACGATAGTTTTCTTTTTGACATTTTGAACATTTTTTGTACACTGGTGTAGTTAGTGCAATTTTCCAATCACTTGGAAGTTCACTTGAATCAAAAGATTTTTGGAATATTTTAGAAAGGGGTTCTGCAATAACTTTTGCTAAGCGCTTTAGAAAAAGAGCAGGAATACCATCAGGAGTACGAGACAATTTATTTGGCAGTTTTTTAAGAAATTTCAAAACATCTCTTACAGAAAAATTTATGTTTTCAAGTGTTTGGTTGTGGTTTGGGTCAAAATATGGAAAATTATTATTATCTTTGGTGAAGACAGAGCTAAAATATTCACCAAAAATTTTTGCTTTTTCAGAGTCTTCAGTTTTAAAACTACCATCTGCACATTGTATTGGAGGAATAGCTTCCTTGGATTTTAGCGATTTGTTATATACTTATAAAAATAACCAATATCGTGTGATTTGAGAACCTCTTCTTCTTGATCTGATTTGAATTTTTTGACACTATTTGCATAAAGTTTTGAAATTGTTTTAAATTGATTTTTAAAATTATTGTTACTATGTCTAGTTTTCCATAAGTTTTTCTTTTTATTTTGGAGTTTATAAATATGTTTTGGATACTGAACTTTTTTCTTAGAGTATTTTTTATGCTTATTTTTTAAAGGCACATGCAATTGAATACATTTTGTTAAAACTGCAACAAATTCATTCCAGTACTTTTGGACTGTATTTAAATATTTAAAATTTAAATCCCAGTTTTGAGAGGCTAACAACAGGGCTATGCTGCTGTAATCCGCATTTTTAAAGTCAGGTACCAAGTGTTCAGTTTTACGACTATTTTTATAGAGATTTAAGTTTATTTCACTACAAATTACAGCATGATCAGAATTGCCAAAATTTGCAGCCAGATGTACTTTATTCAAAAAATTTCAGGGTCATTTGTAAGTAGTAAATCTAAAAAATTTTGGTTTCTAGTTGGCTCAAGAACTAGTTGAGAAAGTCCTAGTTCTAAAAATATTGTGTAATATTTATTTTCATTTTGAGAGTTGCTAAGAATTCCATCAGAGTCCCACCTTATCCCTGGTAAATTCATGTCACCTATTAATATGGTTGTATTAGAATGATTATTCGTGTAAAATTTAATAAAGTCTAATAATAACAAGTCATCTTCAGTTTTAATGTTAGGAGGTCTGTATACATTCATTAAACGGATTTTGTTACTTGTAATAATAAGATCAGTCACTATTACCTCTAAATTAAGATACTTCTTATGGATTACAATTTCACTATATTTTATGTTTTTATTTATTAATGTTAGTACGCCACCCCCTTTGCTTAGTGTTCTGTCCTAACGGAGAAGGTTGTAATCAAAACTTTTGATTAATAAGTGATTTGGTATATCCTCATTCAGCCAGGACTCCTGAACACATATCACATCTGGAGACCCGTAATTAACATCAGCACCAGAAATTAACAGCTCAAACGCATTTAAACAATTTAGAAGAGATCTGCTATTAAGTGATATAATTTGAAGCGTTTCAGTTGATTTTAAATTTTTAGACCTATCATAATTTACATATTGATCTATTTTTTTAGGTTTTGCCTTTATTTTACTGCAACTGGGTTGCGCTTTGACCTATTTAGAAAATTTGTCTGAGCTCTCAATTTCCATGGTTTTCCATGTTGGGTCCATGTTGGTCCATGGTCCATGGGAATTACCGTTAGCCAGTATTTTTGGTATCGGGCAAAGTCCCAACTGAGGAAAGTCCCAACCAATCGATGAATCTCCCAACAGTTCAAATATTAGAAATACGTTTGCAAAACCGGTGTTAAACACGATAATTTTAAACAACCGTAAATAAATAAATGCATTAAATGAATGATAAATGGAATTATGCAATTTTGTAAACGTACTTTCAAAAATGCAAGTTTCCACCCCAATGAGATTTTTTTTTTGATTTTTGGGTTTTGCTTAGGCTTAGGAAAAAAATAAAGTTTTTTATCTTCAGTTTAAAAAGCATCATTAAATACAAATTTACCATAATACAATTTTGCTTGATTTTTAGGTTTTGCTTAGGCTTAGGTACTCAGTTTTTTGAATAAAGAATTTAATGCTATATTTTTATTATTAAAGTGTTTATTGACTAAAAAATAAAATGGTGTTTGTTGCAAACGTATTTTTTGATTCTGTTGGGACTTTCCACAAACTGTTGGGAGATTCCACAGTTGGGAGATTCACCCTTTTTGTTGGGAGATTGCTCGGAACCGTATTTTTTGAACAAAAAAAAATTGTATCGCGCTGCGATTGACAAAATAAAATTAGTATTTTTTTATTATTTTTGTTCAAACAATTCTTGCATGATTTAACATATATTTGCATAAATTTTTTCTACTACTTTTCACACAAGTTTACAATAATAGTGATTCAAAAGCTTACAAGTAGCCCCTCTCCGCCATACGGCTGACAAATAATTTCTCCTATATATATTTTTCGGATTCATTTGCTAACTTTTTTCAAAATTCAACCCTTCTATGATATTCCCTTGGCCGGAATTTACAAAGTGGGATAGTCCAGAGGCTAGCTCGGTGGTAGTTAATCGTGGGCTAGCCCCCTGATTAACTACGGTAGATTCCAGGGCTAACTTGTTGTTAGTTAATCGGAATCGTATTCTGACGCGCCGTTAAAAATTACCAGGGTAACTTTTTTTATGTGCTTAAGGATGCGAGTGAAAAATCAATTTTACCTAGGTAAAAGTCGGCTTAAAACTATATCCTGCAAAACTATATCCTCAATAATTTGAGTTTAAAAATGTAATCCTCAGACGCCATACGTCAGACCTCATTGCCTAAAATGTTTGTGCTAACCTCAGACCTGTGCACGGTCTGGAAATGCCCCCCCGTTTTATTGGAGGATTTGCTCCCCCCCGTTTTGTTGCCCCCCCCCCCCGCCAAAAAATGAAAAAGTACCCTAAAATTATGACGCCATTTTAGACCTATGATGATGCCATCATCGCAATTTTTTGCAGTTTTTAGCCTTTTTCAATGTATTTTAAGCCATTTCAAACCTATTTTTACCTTATTTTCGCTTTTTTTGTCCCTTTTTTCTCTTTTACCCTCTTTTTTCTCCTTTTTTTCTCTTTTTTCCCCCTGCTTGCCCCCCCCCGTTTTATTGCCCCCCCGTTTCAAAAAAGTTTACCCCCGCGCCCCCCCATTTTGGATTCCCCCCTCCCCCCCCCCCGTTTTAACCCCGGGGGCACTGCACAGGTCTGTAACCTCTTTAGCTGCTTTGCTTACCACTATTTATTTTGGAGTAAAGCAAACTCCGCCTTCTTCAAACACTCATTGGCTGATTGGCCGATAGTTGACCGATGTGTAAATATCCCGGTATGCCTTTCCTTTACACACGCGTTGTTTGTGGTTTTCTGTGAGGCCGTTGCATAGTGCTGTCTGCGGCAATTTCCAATGTTTGGCGACCTTCACGCGCTCCTTTCTTTTTCTTAAAGTGACAGGTTTAATTGAAACCAAAAGTCTAAATATCTAAATTCTCTTCTTGAAAGCCGGTTTTTTTGTATACTAATTTTCCTATTTTTTCAATCAGCAAAGATTTTGTATGTAAATAGTTATTTTGTATTGTAGGTAGTGGATTATTAAGCATAAAGCATGGTATTATTTTGAGAAAAATTTCCCTTTGGAATAATCTTTTTTAGGTTCAATTTTACTAATTAATTGTTGGGCAAAAACAAAACTGAATAATTGGTCTGGACTAGCCCAAGAAGGAATTGTATATGTACAACAACAAGTTCTTATTAACAGAATGATGAAACAATGCTGATTAAAGTTTTATTGACGAAGTTTTTTCTACTAACTGTGGAAGGGAGTTACGACCCTTATTACCAACACTACCACCCATATAACAGCTATAACAACGCCATAGATTTAACGAAAAACAGAGAATCGGAAGATTACCCAAATGCCTATTTAGAGTTAGTTGGAACAGAAAATGGTAAGTTTTTTTAAGAAGATAAAAATAAACTTTCATCGTAGCCGTTGTAATGTAGAGAAGATAACAAGCATACGTGAGTAACCTAGGGGTGTGGAATTTTGAACCTGTGTAGAATTGGAGTTATAATCCTTTTTTCTTGCACCACTTGCCACTTCTACCATCTGGAAGCATTTCGAAAGTTAGTTTTCGTTTGGTAAATTTACAAGATTAAATTTTAAATAAAATTTTATAAAATAAAATTAAATAAAATTTTCCCCTACTTTTTGGTCTTTTACTGCGAAGTACCCTCCATAAGCTAGGGTTGCTATAGGCGTTGGGCACATATAAGTTTAAGTATAATTACCGCACTCTAGTGATACTAATACTGATTAATAAAACTCCTAAAATTACCACGATTTTAAAAATGATTTTTATATAATAATTTATTTTGTAGAATTTACTTTTGTTTTGAAGTAAATAATATCGTAGTAATTACATAAATTATAGAGCGTGGTCTTTTTCCAAACATATTCAATTTGGCAACAAATGCCAAAATAGAGACAAATGCAACCTGTGGAAGTATACAAACGCCGGACCCGGAATACTATTGCAAACTTGTCGAACATGTTTTTATGCGGTAATATTTTATAACTTATGGCCATTTTAAAAATTTATTAAGTGCAGTGTTATGTTTTTATTTTTTTGTGCTTTTCAAAGCTGGCTTATATTCCAAGTAAAAAAATTGGCAGGCTCACCTTAGTGACATATCATAAACTAAAAGCGTTGGTTTTGCGATAAAAATTAAAATTAAATGGTTTAAAAATAGGAATAAAAGTTTAAATTATATGAGCAAGGGTGCGAAAAAATGTAGCTAATCGTTTAACCAAACAATATAAAAGCTATTTGTAACGAAAACTAGTTTGGTTAGTTGCAATGAATAAGATTTCGTATCTTATACAAAACCTTCCTACTTTGCGACACACAATAGAAGTTTAAGATAGGGAAATTTTAGTTTTTTGCGATTAATTTATTCGCAAAATTAAAATAATTTAAAAATAAGAAAATGTTGTTTTTGGAATTAAAATAGTTTGAAATAACCAGTTTTACTAAAACAATCTTAAGTTTAAGCAAGCAGTCAATAATCGCTCTTTTCTTTGTGGGTTTAGATGGCAAAAAAAGAAAAAAAAACATTTTAACATGATGTTAATTGTTTATGTTAAAAAATTATATAATGCATTAAAGTTTTCATAATTCCTAAATAAATAATAACTGAGATGAACACTACTACAATGTTAATTTTCCAATACAAATTTAAGCATAAAAAATTAAGTGTGTTGTTCATTTGTTTTCAAAACCTGAATTTTTGACAACAAATTTTGAGGATAAGCCAACTAAACAATTTTTTAAAAGGTGGTCGACCAACCACAGGAAAACCAGTTTAATTTTAACCGTATAATTATATAATAAGTACCAATAATATTGTAAAATTATTTCATCGTATGCAAATAACGAATAAAATAATAAGACACTTTAAAAAAAGTCAAAGCACGTAGAAACTTAAAATTTTGAGTTATTATATATACATCGTATTAATATTGCGCAAGTAATTGAATACAAAATAAAAAAATAATTGAATAAAAAAATCTCGTAAAATAACATAAAAACTCCAGATACATTTTAATTCGTATGCAAATTATAAATTAAAATTTTTTCCATATATTTATATTAGAAAGGATTTTATTGTTTAGTCGGCCGCAATGCGACATTTGTGATGCTCGGGTTTATGACAAATCCCATCCCATCGATTTTGCAATTGACGGAACAAACAACTGGTGGCAGAGTCCTTCTTTGGCCGAGGGGCTTCAATACGAATGGGTCACTATTACCATGGACTTGAGACAAGTAACATACCAAACCTTCATTAATTGATTAGAAATAAGTTCTAATTACAAAATACAGACTGTTTTTTGTGAAATAAACTCTGCTTTAAGTTTTCCTGTGTTTGTTTAATACTGGCAATTGCAATTATATTTCAAAATTTCTCAAAATGAGTTTTTCGATTCTGAAAAAGGGTCACAATGTTAACGTTATTTTTCTCACATTCGAATTGCTTTGATTTTTATTGCTTTTTTATATAAACATCAAAAAATACATTACCGGTAAATGTACATTTACATTATCACAGGTGCATTAGCAACAGCGAGAAAAATTTTTATAACGCAAATTATTCGTCCTGTTTTATATGTTTGTTTATTATGTTTACCAAGAAGATAATTTAAAATCCTCGATATATAACCAAACAAAAAAACCCATCAGAGGAGTAAAAATAATAGCGCTGCCAGTTCAGTGTTTTCTTTCCAGGAGAAGTTTGGGATTATTACTTTTTTCGCTTCTTATTAAATGCTCCTTCTTTCTTACCGCTTTTATTACCCAAATCGCATCATGTTTCCGGAAGAAAGGACTCAATTGTCTGTCTACGCCCAGTTATTTTTCTTTTAGATGGACCATCCTATAGTGTTTGTCTTTTGCGCCGAAACTTTTATATCTCATTATCAAGAATAAAAATAAAAATAATATTTTTGTATCTATATAAAAAGTAAAATTCATTTTTTACCAATAATTTATGAAAACTACACTTAAGTTATTTTTCTTGGGATGACAGGTTGATTCCCCCTTTTGTTCACATTCTTCTGCTAAAGACTTGCGGCAGGCACCTTGATGTCTGGCAGACCTTGGAAAATCAACAGGTGATTGACGTTTATTCTTGCATGTGGCTCACGTCTCGTTTTAAAAGAAACCGAAAAGAGAGATGAGACACATTTAGCGTTTAAAGGCATTTAAGCACGAAATTATATCTTATTTTAAAATTATAATTCTATATCTACTTAAAAAATGAAAATATAAATAATATTTTAAAACTAAATTTTGTTGATTTTCTAAATCATGATTTCATGCCTAATTCAATTCAATAATTTAATTTGTTATATTAAGCTCATTTCATTCTTACTTTAAAATGACTTATGATACCTATTACCTATCTACCTACCACACTAATTAAATGTACTTCTTTCAAATAATTTTGCCTGATTAAACTCAACAAAAGTAAAACAAATTCAACCATAACATTAGATACAACATCGTAACTTTAAACAGTACGAAACTTTAAAAATTTAAAAAAATATTATTTTTTACTGTTTTTACACAACGAATGGCAAAATCTGCGATGCGAATGGTTATTCCCCAACCCAAGTGTGAAAATTTATTGGGGTTTACTGGTTAATTGAAAATTGGGGTGTGTTTAGTTTAGATAAACCCTTGTAGCTGTCTCCTTCTACTCATATAGTTTCTAAGTTCATCATTGAATTAAATTTGGAGTTGGCTTCAGAACAAAAAAACGTTAAAAATGGAGTGTTTTGAAAATATTCAAAAAATTCCTGACTACCTAATGCAACAGAATGATTCTAGGTATACAATTACCTCCCATCGCAAACTCTTCTCAACAAAAAATATCGGTGGTTCTGGTTCTTCCTCATGTTCCCTATTACGCCACCATTCAGACCTGTACACGGTCTAGAAATGCCCCCCCGTTTTATTGGAGGATTTGCCCCCCCCTCGTTTTATTGCCCCCCCCCCGCCAAAAAATGAAAAAGTACTCTAAAATTATGACGCCATTTTTGACCTATGATGACGCCATCATCGCAATTTTTTTGCAGTTTTTAGCCTATTTCAATGTATTTTAAGCCATTTCAAACCTATTTTTACCTTATTTTCGCTTTTTTTGTCCTTTTTTTCTCTTTTCCCCTCTTTTTTTCTCTTTTTTTCTCCTTTTTTTCTCTTTTTTTTCTTTCCCCCCTGCTTGCCCCCCGTTTTATTGCTTCCCCCCGTTTCAAAAAAGTTGCCCCCCTCGTGCTCCCCCCGTTTTGGAATTGCCCCCCCCCGTTTAAACCCCGGGGGGCAGTGCACAGGTCTGCACCATTTAATTTCTTTTTAAACTAACTTGACTCATAAATCCTAGATTACTTTGTAAATCTTTGCCAGGAAAACCGTGCAATTGGAGTAATAATGCTGTTGTTATTGTGATATCAATTTTTCGTCTGTTCTTTTTTCTTTAAACTTCCATTGGCCACACATTGGCCGGCTACGGCTAGTTTAAGCAAGTAAACGAGAAGTACTGCAGTACAGAGTAAAACAATTAATAGCTAAAGCAGTAGCTGAGAATAAGTGATTTAAACTGGTGCGGATGAAATTTATTACCGCACGTTGTTGTTTATTCTTCTTTACTATACCACAATCCTTCTTATATTTCTATCTGGTGAACTACTAAACTATCAAAACAAAGCTTAACAATAGGCGAGAAAGAGAATAAAGGAGGGTTCGAGTTGAATGGGGCCCATGTCATGCCTCATTCTCGTAGGCATATGTTAGCAACCTTCCAAAATTTTTGAGAGTGTCCCAAAAAATTTTTAGGGTATACCCCAAGCCCAAATACCTCATTTTTAGCGTTTTAAGTGTTGGTGGGACCCCTCAAATTTTAGGAAAATTGTCAACAGTTTCGAGATTTTGGGTGGTATAACCCCCAAACCACCTCCTGCCAATCTGCTTATAGGTTCTTTTGTCGGGTCATTTGATAAATTGAGCAGAGTGGGTACCCGAGTGAGTTAAATGGTTTTACCAATTCTACCAAACATGTACCGTACGCGCAGGGGCGTAGCCAGGATTTCGGAAAGGGGGGGGGGGCGTTGTGGGGGGGGGGGTTGTACTCCAAATTTTCAAAATACCGTAAAAAGACATTAAAAAACGGTAAAATTTTTTGCGCTTCGCGCTATCTATGTGATTCTTTTTGTTGTTATTTCCATTGTTTTTTAAGTTAAACTTGAAAAATTTCCGGTTTAAAAAGGTATAACATTAAAAATCGTGCGATAGTACGAAAAAATTTTCTAAAATTGTCTTTGAAATTCATTAAAAACATCACTTAAATGTTGTAAAAAGGTATATAAATGTCTAGCGCTGAGCGGAGCGAAGCGCGAGAAAATTTTTTAAAATTGTTCTCTTCGGACTCCCAAATTTTTACCTCCGCCAACCCAAAAGGGGGGGTTGCCACCCCTACAACCCCCCTCCTGGCTACGCCCTTGCGTACGCGTATGTTTTTTTAGGGGGGAGGGAGGAGGTGGGGTCCTTTTCATAGATGTTTTTTTCCAGCCCTCCCTCCCCCCAAAGCTCGAAAGCGGTCCGGCCTTACCCCCCTCTCCCTAGCGAGGGTGACCCCCCTACCGACCAATTTAGAAGTATAATTTTTATTTACTGTCAAAAACACGGTTTTTTAGTAAAAACCAATGTTTAAATACAGTTTTTAGGCCTAAATAGGCTTTTTTAGTATATAAAATTCAATTGTAGACCTAAAAACACTTATATTACTGATTTTAAAAAATTTTGTTAACAAATCGGACCCCTCTAAATTTGAAATCTCGCACCCCGGGTCAACCCCCCCTAAAAAGTCAGAGGGATCCGGACCCCGCTGGACTCCCTCCTGAAAAATGTGGCCTTCAATCCGGGGGTGGACCTCCCCTCCGCCCCTAGTGGACCTGACCAAAAACACCTATGGTCCTTTTTTAGTCAGCCAAATTGCCTACAAATGGTTCAGGAAAGAAGACGGAGACGGTTGGAATCTGGCTTTTCAAAAATTGTTTTAATTTCTACTTTATTTTTTTATTTGAGTAATAATAGATTTCGGTGGCTAAAACATGGTTGGTACCTTGGCAGGTTGGTTGGTTTCTCGTGCACCCAGTTTTTGACCAAAAGACTAACTGTCTGTAATTGTTACTTGCATATTATTGCATTTCAAATTGTTATATTTAAATTTAATTAAATTTATATTCATTAAAAAACAACCTGATAGAAGATTCTCGTGTGTTAACTTTTACAGCTAAAGGCACTTGTTTACACTGTGGGTTTTTTCGGAATTATTTTACAGTGAAGGGGTTGGGGGGTTATACCCCCAAAAATCCCGACTATAGCCGACACCCCTCCTAAAATTTGGGGGTACCCCGGACACCCCCCTAAAATTTGGGGGGTCCCAGTACTAAAAACGCTAAAAATGGGGTATTTGAGTATACCTCAAAAAAAGGTTGGGACACCCCTCCAAATTTGGGGGGTTGGGTATACCCCCCAAAATCAGGGAGGCTGCCCACCTATGTTTACAGTTCATGAACAAAATTACTGACGCGAAGAGCAGTTGAAAAATTTATGCAGTATTAAATTTTCGAATGCAGATGCAAGAAACTTTTTAAATTTATATTTTCTTGATTGTTTGAAAGAATTCAATAAAATTGAGATTGTGTGATGGTGTGGAATACAAAATATTGCCTGTCATTTAGACGTAAAGAAGTCTGCAAAATTACTGTTTTTGTACCTATACTTAAAATCATACATGGGCACGGGGGGGTTTGGGGGGGTTAACCCCCCCACCCGGGGGGGGGGGGGGGAGTGGTGGGGGGGGAAAGTTAACCCCCCAGGGGGGATTTTGGAAAAATGAAGAAAACTAAATGTCTTTAAAATGACTTCTAACTGCCTCCAAACTTAAGTTTTGAGGTCAAAATGACTGTTTTAAGCAATAAAAAGCTCAAAAATGCTATAAAAAGGGCTTTTTGATCAAAAATTAGCGTTTTTTACCTATTTTTCATTCAAAATCGAAAAACGATATGGGTAAAATGCACTCCAGAAAAAAAACGATATGGGTATTTTGCGTTTCTCGGATTTTAACCCCCCCCCCCCCTAATTTGGGGTTTAACCCCCCCCCACTCTTGACCAACTTGCCCATGTATGCTTAAAATCGAGTTTCTGAAAGTTACTATAGACCCATCCAAGGATGATATCACAAATTGGCTTGGAAAGTTATGTCCATTTCAGATATCTAAAGGATAATTTTTTCAAAAACAAATTTTTTTCAGAGAAATAAGAGATGGCTGTTTGGTTTTTTTGAAGGGGGTAAAATTTTCGGATGAAAGGCTGACGCTAAATTAAAAATTATACACTATCGCACCCTTTTCCCACGGCAGCCTCCGGATTTTTTTGTCAAGAGAAAATATTAATAGTAATATTAATATACCCTGCTTTTTAGAATATTTGCTAAATACCCCATTTTTAGCGTTTTTAGTACTTTGTTAAGAAGACCTCTTATTTTTTTTAAAGGGGGTTCTATCCGGGGTATATATAAATGAAAATTTTTTTTTAATTGCTTACCATGGGGCCGACGCATAAGAGTACGGCACGAAACAGTACCACAAAATAGTCCCGGATTTCGCAAAAGAGTACGCACGAAATAGTACGCCACAGAACAGTACCGTCAAAAAACAGTACGGCACATAAGAGTCCTGTGTGAATTGCGTTTGCTACACCACGCGACTCTGACGCAAAACAGTACTGGCACGAAAGAGTACTGGCAAAAAAGAGTAAGATATTCACGTTTTGCGTTTGACTCAAAACAGTACTGGCACAAAAGAGTACTGAAAAAATAACTTACTGTTAAAACTATTACTACTAACAGCTGCTTAACTTTATTACGATAAAAATTAATGAGCAGCGTTTTATACAGCAAACTCTTCTATTTTTAATAGATCATTTAATAAAGTTCGCCACTGTAAGCCCCTTGAGCTGTTTAATTTGAGTAAATATAGTTGTGACCGTGCCTACCGCAGGTACGTTTTAAAACTTTTTTTTATTTTTAATTTTTTTTACATTTTTAAAATTTACTGGTAGCTAAGCCGTGGGTTTTTCTGTTTTGTAAAAACTAAGTTATTTAAAAAAAGAAATTAAAAAAATCGTAGACAACAAATTACGCTTCATTACTAATGTTCCTTCCTACTATCTGCAGTTGGCTCATGTTCCTTCAAGGTTTCTTTGAAACATATTTAACTTAAAAAATGTTTTAAGTTATTTTCTCTTTTAGGAATATTTTTATAAAGTTTTTAGAAATTTAGTGATAAAATTAATTTAAAAACAGTTTTGACAGAAATTCCAAAAAGCAAAAACATTTTTATTAAGCAAAAAATAAATATTTAATAAAAATCAGTTTTAAAACCTGTTACAGAATTTAAAACTGTAACTTTCTCATTTGTTTTGTATTCATCATAAAATCAACATATGTTATACAGAGAAGCATGTTTAACTTCACAACTGATTATATTTTTTAATTAGGGTAGAATACCTGATTTATTTGGGCCTGTAACAAATAAACATGTTCCTTGTGGAGCTCCGGAACGCTAGTTTTTGGAACCTTGCGCAGAATCTTCATAAACACACGGGGCGCCAGTTTATTTTCAAAATAATTTAGCATAAAGAGTGATATTTTAATTTT